>SKCR01041531.1:0-54733 GCA_019454045.1 Zanthoxylum bungeanum
CAACAAAAATCTTCTGTTCTCTCTGCACATTCACGAAAGGCCTCTATTCTTCTCCTTATTCACTCGATGCCACTGCTTGCTAGGGAAACAAATTTTCTTGCTCAATTTTTTTTCTTTTCAATTCACATTTTCGTTTATCTAATGCCCTAGAAGAGTATTTTGTGCCCTAATCTTGTAAAGAATCAAGGAAATTTTTACCATCTTTCTCCCTCTCTCTTGGCAGAATCTTGAGAAGCTAAAAAAAAAAACGAAATGCTCCCTTTTTCGGGATGGACTAGCATCCTTTTGCTTTTATCTCCTTTACATTCTTTTAATGATTAAGATTTTGCCACATATCATAAATCAATCTAATGGCTATTACTTTGACAACAAATTAATGAATTTTATAAATGGCTTAGTCAAAAGCCAAGCCAAATTATAAGCCAAAAATAAAACATTTTTTCTCAGCTCACTTATAAGCCAAAAATAAAACTCTTTCTTCTCAGACTCATCAATCAGCTCACAAAATTTTTCCCTCTCATATCTGATTTTGGCAGAGAAGGGATTCCATCGGCGGGAAACTTGAAGATAATGAAAGCCTGAGGAGAAGAAGCCGACAAAACTGTTATGTTTGAGGTAAGCCAAAAATAAAATCATTTCTTCTCAGATTCATCAATCAGCCCACAAAATTATTTATCAAATAGCAACTACTTCAAGTTGTTTGGCAGAGAAGGGATTGCTAAGTTCCATCGGCAGGAAACTTGAGGGCAAATGAGGACTATAACTACTTGATTGAAGTTGTTTGGCAGAGAAGGGATGCCGAGTTCCATCAGCAGGGAACTTGAAGTGAAGTGGTGATACACAGGATGCAGAGATAAAATTCCCCTTGCTTCTTATGCTTTTTCAGGTACCTTGCTTAAATCACATTTTCTTCATGGAAATAAATATAATATTCTGCTGACATTCTCAACTTCTTAATACTTATTTCCATGACTAAAATCTCTTTTCTCAGATTTTATAAAGTCAAAGACCCATTTAACAGACAGCAGCATAATGTAGGGGTTTTAGGGGCTTAATCCGGTAACGCAGCGGAAGCGGCGGAAGATCGTATCTTCCGTTTTCAAAAACTTTTTCTCAGATTAATTAAATAAACATATTTATTTAATATTCCAATAATCAAATTATGAAATAAAATTCAATAAATCATATTTAGGTGAATTTACCAAATTACCCTTACTTTGGTATTTTGTCCATTTTAGTCCGAAATTGATCTAATCAATTTTGAATGATTCTAAATCATTTCTAAGATGAACTTAGCATGTTCAAAACATCAAAACACCAAAAGCACCAAAATCCCCAATTTTGTTCATCAAGGCCGAATGCACCTCCAGGTGTGCCTTTTGTGCACTTTGTCATTTCATGCATCAAAACACATCAAGATGTAATCCAATGAACATGAAACTTATATGCATCATATACACATCCAAATGCACAACATATATGAAAATCCCCAAATTTGGAATTGGTCATGAACCCTAATTTTTCAATTTCTTCAAATTGGACAAATTAGACCAAATTGGTTAAATCAATTACTTTAATCATGTTTCTACCATCCAATCAAAGTCTCAACACAATGAAACAACTCAAGATCAAATCTAGGTCATCTAAGAGTGGGTCAACAACTCTAGATTAGCAACAAGGTTTCCAAAACCACAAAAGAACACTTATTACTACAATAGCCATAAGCTTCCTTCATCATACATGCTCTACACTTTCTTCAAAACTTCCATCAACAAAAACACAAGGAATAAAGAAAGAAATAACCTAAGAACATCATATGTTAAAACCTAGATCCTAAGGAACATTTTCCTTTCTAATAGCAAGTTGGAAAAACTCACTAAAATCCAAGTTTTCTTTGATTTCTTCTTTCTTTCTCACAAGCTTCCTTTGCTTCCATTAATGGAGTTTTTCTTTAAAGTGTATTAGGTTAACAATGAAATGAAATGAAAAACAATATATACTTGTATCAAAGATGCCTTGGCCGAAATTCACCAAACCAAATACAAGTTAATTAATTTCAATTTCATTTCACCTTACATTTGATCAACTTGATAAAATATCTTAATAACACTTTATAGATATTAATTAAGTCAACAAATGCAACTAAGAAAATATATCTCTTATATATTAAGTGTATTGGCCGAAATTAAAAGAAAATAAAGGAAAAATATATTTTTATTTTTCAAACAATTTTGAACAAATATCTTAAGAAGTCAAAATCAATTGACAACCTTTTCCTTTAATGTAAAGTCAAACATTTACACTTATAATCATTTCCTAACTTTATCATTTGGTGATATATTTATATTTTAATTATATTAATCATTTAACAATTAAATAATTAAATAATTAATTAAATACAAATATATCAAATATATGTATTATATTTACTTTAAATATCTCAAATACATATATTGATGATATATGTCAAATACCTTTATTTGACTATTTATTAATGTGTATTTAATAATATCATATATTAAATACAAATACACATTAATTAGGAAATGACGGTTCGGCCCGTTCGCATGTATTTTTCGTTTAACGATTAAACGATTTATAAATAATCATCATTATTCATAATTGTTGCTCTAGTGCTCTACGAGTATGTTTCATTATTGAGACTCTCTAGATTCAGGTATATCCGTCATGAAATCCAATTTCATGTACATAATCTATCCACCCGTAGATTATGACGATCACGGATAAACTAGCTGAATCATACAGGTCGAGGTCATTGCATACGTATAATCCCTTCGTCACAGGTATCCAGATAATCCCAGAGATATAGATGTAAACGTCAAATCTCTATAGGTATTATCTCGTCGACGTATCTATTAGCAATCTTTAAATAACACTCGGAACTTACTTCCGATGTATATTGTGGCCACAGATTTAACAGACTGCTAAATATATATGGACTACCTATGCTCTGTACACAGAACTGACGGATCCTATCTTGACACACACAGGATATCCTGAGGATCGTCCACACCCACGAACAGGCGGAGGTCTGATCTAAATAGATCGGTGACGTGACTGCCATCTAAGTGTGGAGGATGTCTCATACATCCACAGTGGTGTCTCAAGTCGAAGGACCACTATGCTACTCAACCCGAGAAGATTCTTATTGACGTTGGCGTACCATCCATTAAGATTCTTCGGTGAGCCGTTCAGTGTTTATCCACTATACACACCTACACGTCTATACGAGTCTCCATAGACTCATGGTTCATTGGGATAAACCATCGGACCAAGTCTCGATATACGACATGTACTGGTCTCAACGGATTTGACTAACCGACCCGTGTTAGCAAATCTTGACCAGGAACTATGTTTGATAATATTCATATAGCAGTGACACTTCCCAATGTCAATTACAAACTAACTTTGTAACTGTGTACTGCATTATATATTATCGGGCCTTTGTCTAATATATACATTTCACTAAACCATATTTAGTTTCAATCTAATCGTAATCAGATCGAATACGTATATAAGAACAAGAGGTGCAACCATAAATAACTAATATTATGGAATAAGGGGATGTTCGTATTCATGAATCATACATAAATACGGTCCGGATTGGCGCTCTGAGCACCAACCCCAACACTATTTTTTGTTTTTTGTTTTTTTGTGTAAATATTTGGCTCTATATTGTTGCAAATGTCTCTAATGTGACATGTGATAAATGTATGCTTATGGAGTTTCTTATCAAATTTAATATTAAAGTTCTTTTTAAAACTTCTGCCTGAGATTTTCCCTTAACTCTCTAGTTTTGTTTCTTCCACTGAAAAGAATTATCAGGCCTAGTGGGGATGATATGGGAATGTTGAGCTGCTGGATTGAAGGGAGGGGTTGTAGCATCTCCAACAGTTATAAGTAAGATATCATCGCTACTCTTTGCAATTAGTCAATGTCTAACCCTTTTTGAATCTCTAGTTATCCAGTTCTAGAGTCGAGGGAAATTGTATTTGAGTATTTTTGACATTTGTTGCTTGAAGAGTCCTATGTTTCAGTATGTAAACAATTGAGGAAGTTCCTCGCCCTTCTTTCCCATGTTGATTCGTAAGTGGCTAATCCATTCCGGATGGAGATCCCGGTTCATTCCTTTTTGCAGCAATTAAGGGCTTTTTGAAATCCAGTCCTTTCAGCCTTTCTTGCTTAGATCTTTTTTGGTAACTGCCTCGTAACTGCATTACTGTAGTGCTTCCCCTTTCATTTAGACGTTCTCCTTCTTTTGTCAATTAACGGAATGAATGAATTCAGTGAGTGTCCCCTTTGGCAATGGGTGGTCCCTCGCGCCTAATCAGTCTATAATATCGAATGAGCCAACTTAACTCACTGAGAGACACGAAAGCGCAGGTAACGCCAGTTGGCGAAGTGGCGTTAAGCATCCCTAGCGGTACGAAAAGAGAGGTCGTGGGAAATCGATGAAATGACCAAGTTGCGAGACCGAGAACTACTTTAAAGGAATTAAGGGAGGGGTCACCAGAAGTTCAGTGACCCCTCCTTCTTTTCGTTAATCCATAACAGGGTCTATATAGACACATAGATCCGTGGATCGACCGATAGCGAGTCCATACGGGGTAGTTGCTTGAGGGGAAGTTGTAGCTCCGAAGCTAAAAGAGTAGAGGCGGCCCCAAAGTGACCATTGGCCTAGTGTCAAACAAATTCCTTCCGGACCGAGAAGTCGAGGACTCTGCGACTTTAGTTTAGACTCTTTCCCTCCTGCCTTCAAGTAAGGAATCCTTCATATCCTCCCTGTCAGCAAGGCAGGTCCGCTATAAAGCCTACCGGCCAGAAAGTCCTCAAGAACGGGAAAGCCGACCAAAAGACTATTCCATAAACGATTATTAAGTAGGTAGCTAAATAAGGGAGGGGTCACCAGAAGTGCATCTTCGACGTCATAATGAGCATCTTCGGGTACCCGCCATTGATTCTATTCATAATGGCGGGTTGGGAGTTCCTATCGTAATGCATGACTACTTAACAGGGGGGTTCACCGCAAATACTAGCTTGGCTCATTATTGCCGAGATAATGGTCTACTTCTTCACATCCACCGTGCAATGCATGCAGTTATTGATAGACAGAAGAATCATGGTATGCACTTTCGTGTACTAGCTAAAGCTTTACGTATGTCTGGTGGAGATCATATTCACGCTGGTACAGTAGTAGGTAAACTTGAAGGGGAAAGAGACATAACTTTGGGATTTGTTGATTTACTACGTGATGATTTTATTGAAAAAGATAGAAGCCGCGGTATTTATTTCACTCAAGGGGCAGTTTATGAATGTCTACGCGGTGGACTTGACTTTACCAAAGATGATGAGAACGTGAACTCCCAACCATTTATGCGTTGGAGGGACCGTTTCTTATTTTGTGCGGAAGCAATTTATAAAGCGCAAGCTGAAACAGGTGAAATCAAAGGTCATTACTTGAATGCTACTGCAGGGACATGCGAAGAAATGATAAAAAGGGCTGTCTTAAGCTTCTTCCCTGTGCATTCGCTCCCCCCATCGTGGATGGTTACTATGAAATCTACTTGAAGATAACGAACACTTTTCTAACCTTTTGTCTAATCTTTTCTACAAACATAAGCTCTTGTTTGCTTATTGTGTCTGTGATCACCTGAGGACTGATGTATTTATTGCCTATCATCAGCAATTTATCAATAGTATTAGTTGGTTATTAATTGGAACTTCTTTTGACGTGCAGTGAAGATTATGATGAATATACAAGAGAGGTGTTCCCATGGAGAAGGCATACAAGGAACATGTCTCAAGGTGAATCCTTCAGTCGAAGGACTGTAAACTTAGGAAGAAATCACAAGATGTTTGGAAATACTTGCGACATATATAGTTCCAATTGCAATGACCAAGATGAAAGGCATACCAGATATATTTTACCAAACAACAAGAATATCCTCCAAATGTTATATATTCATTTATTGTAATTGGTGTACAAGGTAAATTTGACAACAATTCTCAACCATAATTAGCCTCACAAAATCAAACTGGTCTATGTAATTACAAAAATGAACCCAAAATTTGAATTAAAACATAACAAAATTTGATCAACAAGCAGTGTTCAAGTTGAATGAAATGATCAGTGGGGGGTCGGCGGTGATTTATGACAAGAATAAGATGTCAAGATTTGGTGTGTTGGACAAAAATGCTGCAGATGCTTCCAAGATCAAGTGGATTGAAGCTCCAGATTGCTTCTGTTTCCATCTTTGAAATGCTTGGGAAGAGCCTGAACAAGTGAACTTGGAAGCAGGAATGGTGAACAGAAACAGAGTGAACATGAATCAGAACATCAACCAACTCAACCAGAACAATGAAATAGAACAACGAAACAGAGTGGAGCAGAATAAAAATCAGAAATCTGAACAAATGAGCGAACCAATAACACCCAAAACAGGGGACCAGAACCAGCAACACCCAAAAATAACAAATCAGTGAACTAGCATTACCCAGAAACGACAGTAGACCAGACCATCAATACCCAGAACCGACAATGGACCACGACCAGAGCCAGCAACACAACCTACCTACCAGGAGCCAATAAGTGAACCAGCAGCAGCCAATAGATGTAGAATCCCCCAACTCCTCACTCTCAAGAGCGAATCAAACCCAGATTTTATGTCAAACCCGTTTTATCAATGGACGCAATCTCTACCTTCTTCGTCTTCCCCCCATCCGAAATCTGACTCGTATACATCAAATCGGTTAGACCCGACTACTGAAAGCTTCTCTGCAACAAAAGCAATCCCATTTTCTCTCATCAAATCACTTGCTTTTGTAGCAGTACCATGTCCACCAACGCAGTTGCCAAAATAATTTCCAGGAAGAGGAGGATTCAAAAGACCCCTACAATCCGCTGCGACCTCAAACATAACAGTTTTATCGGCTTCTTCTCCTCGGGCTTTCACTATCTTCAAGTTTCCCACCGATGGAATCCGTTCTCTGCCAAAATCAGATATGAGAGGGAAAGATTTTGTGGCTGATTGATGAGTCTGAGAAGAAAGGGTTTTATTTTTGGCTTTTAAGTGAGCTGAGAAAAAATGTTTTATTTTTGGCTTATAATTTGGCTTGGCTTTTGAGTAAGCCATTTATAAAATTCATTAATTTGTTGTCAAAGTAATAGCCATTAGATTGATTTATGATATGTGGCAAAATCTTAATCATTAAAAGAATGTAAAGGAGATAAAAGCAAAAGGATGCTAGCCCATACCCCCTTTTTCTTCTCTTCTTGCACTCCAATTTCAAGCTAAGACTATCACCCTAGAAGTGTATTGAGCTCTATTAGTGCAAGGAATCAAAGGGAAACCCAGCCCTATATCTAATCATTCACCATCGATTCTTAGGGGAAATTTGGAGATTTCAATTTTTGTGATTCTAGCAAGTTCGATGAAACGAGAGAGAGGCGTTAATGTTATCGATTCAGATGGTCATACAGCAGTTGATGTATGTACAATGTATTATTACACGGTAATTGGGAAATCCGAATATGACAAAAATTACAATTATAATTATTATCCTCGGAGCAGACTCTAACGGCAGACCCTGAAAGAGGCAGAGGCTGAAGGCAGAGGCCGACGGCAGAGGCTGACGGCAGAGGCTGAAGGCAGAGGCTGACGGCAGAGGCTGATGGCAGAGGCAGAGGCTGAAGGCAGAGACTGACGGCAAAGGCTGATGGCAGAGGCTGACGGCAAAGGCTGATGGCAGAGGCTGACGGCAGAGGCTGATGGCAGAGGCAGAGGCTGAAGGCAGAGGCAGAGGCTGAAGGCAGAGGCTGACGGCAGAGGCTGATGGTAGAGGCTGACGGCAGAGGCTGATGGTAGAGGCTGACGGCAGAGGCTGATGGTAGATGCTGATGGCAGAGGCAGAGGCTGAAGCTGAGGCAGAGGCTGAGGCAGACGCTGACTGAAGGCAGAAGGCAGACGCTGATGCTGAAGTCAGAGGCAGACGCTGATGCTGAAGGCAAAGGCAGACGCTGATGCTGAAGTCAGAGGCAAATCAGAACTTTCTCGAGGCTTGTTGTAAAACAACAATATCCTTAAAACAAATTTGTCCCCTACCGTAGGTGCAGTAGAACGTGAGACGATTGTTTCCCAGGATACAACGGAAAACGTACGAGTAAGGGCACCACCAAACTCGTATCCAACGAACCACAAAGTGTTTGAACTCTCCTTTTTAACAAAACAAAGAAACCGAGCTGGTGTGTGTGCTTTGTCTTTTCCTCTATTTTCTATTTGATATTTTCGAAAACAAGAACTGATGTTGTTTATATAAGAAAAGAAAACACATCTCAATTAATAGAAATTAACTATCCAATTAAATTTCATAATGGGAGATGTTACACATTGTTGTAACCACTAAGCTAATTAAATTAGCACTAATGGAAATTAAACTATGTAACCACCAAGCTAATTAAATTAGCACTTATGGAATTACAAAAGGCTTGGAAAAATTGTAGAGAAAGTTAAAAATTCGGTTGGGCCGAGCCTGCACATTTTGGTCCGGCATTCGTGTACGCAGGACACGCGGGTGCACACGAGCCAAGCTTGGTTCGGATTTGATTTGCACCCCCCCCCCCCCCCCCCCGCGCACGTAGAGAGAGCCTCTATCCTTACAACTCTTACCCATCTACATATGAGCAATCATATATAATGCCCTAGAAGAGTATTTTGTGCCCTAATCTTGTAAAGAATCAAGGAAATTTTTACCATCTTTCTCCCTCTCTCTTGGCAGAATCTTGAGAAGCTAAAAAAAAAAAACGAAATGCTCCCTTTTTCTTCTCTTCTTGCACTCCAATTTCAAGCTAAGACTATCACCCTAGAAGTGTATTGAGCTCTATTAGTGCAAGGAATCAAAGGGAAACCCAGCCCTATATCTAATCATTCACCATCGATCGATTCTTAGGGGAAATTTGGAGATTTCAATTTTTGTGATTCTAGCAAAGTTCGATGAAACGAGAGAGAGGCGATACAGATGGTCATACAGCAGTTGATGCCTCGCGCCTCACTCGATTCTCCCTTAATGCACCCAAGAATGTAAGCACCTCTATACTTCTACACCACATACTCAGCGTTGAATTTGTAGGATAATAATGTTTTGATTATTTTATAATTTTTTTTTCCTAGTGAATAATCACAATACCCAAATGGATTTTCGGTTCTTTGAATATTTGAGTTGATTTTAACTATATTTGCAACCACATGCAATTATGGATCATCTTTTTAATATTTAATAAGCATTTTTTTTTAGCTTTTGGACATAGGTTTTTAATTTTAATAGCAACAAACTTTTCTTTTCTTGTGATGCTATGAGCATAGTCTTGTTTCTTATAAGTTTGAGAGCGAAGCATGAATGTAGTCTTCTTATTGATGATTCTTTCCTAAAGCTTGAGTTTTTTTTTTAGAGAGGCTAGTTATGATTATTATATTCTATTTAGAACATTCTGTAAGAGTAATAGCAAATGTAGCATGTTTAAAATAATTCTTCGGAAACAGAAATTTAGCCTGATAAGTTGAGTTTGTCATAATATTATTTCTCGAAAATCTATATAATAAAGGAGAATGGTGTTGGAGAAAAGAGAGTGCATCCAACGGCTCTCTTTATATGGCTTAATTGACGGTCCAGATCATTTCATTGGTAATTGAAGGAAAGAGAGTGAATTGATTGATGGAAAATGTCAAAAAATTTCAAATTAAAAAAAAGAAAGTTAAAATAAAATCATTTAATTAAAAAAATAAAATCATTTAATTCTGTAATACTGTGTCGTAGGCACGGGCAAATACTATAACACCGTGCCGTAGGCACGGGCATCATTTAATTAAAAAATAAAATCATTTAATTCTGTAACGGGCCAAATACTGTAACACCGTGCCGTAGGTACGAGCAAAAACTAGTGTATATATATATCACGATATTGTCACTATCGTTGCATAAGGTTGGAAATTGAGAAATTATTAGGTGGTTGTATTGTCACATATTTACTTCAATGTTAGGTTTGATCCTCATGAATTTCAACCTAGTATTGGTTATTAAAACTGTTGTATTATATTTTATTACTCGCATAATGTAAATTTGAGTATCATGATAATCGTGATTAATACTATGGGTGGTTGTAATGGAAAGTTTGATCTGGAAATTAAGTATATTTGTAGCTTACGTTCATCATAATAATTGTGTGTCTCATACTAGATCTTTCTATCGTTGCATAAGGTTGGAAATTGAGAAATTATTAGGTGGTTGTATTGTCACATATTTATTTCAATGTTAGGTTTGATCCTCATGAATTTCAACCTAGTATTGGTTATTAAAACTGTTGTATTATATTTTATTACTCGCATAATGTAAATTTGAGTATCATGATAATCGTGATTAATACTATGGGTGGTTGTAATGGAAAGTTTGATCTGGAAATTAAGTATATTTGTAGCTTACGTTCATCATAATAATTGTGTGTCTCATACTAGATCTTTCTATCGTTGCATAAGGTTGGAAATTGAGAAATTATTAGGTGGTTGTATTGTCACATATTTACTTCAATGTTAGGTTTGATCCTCATGAATTTCAACCTAGTATTGGTTATTAAAACTGTTGTATTATATTTTATTACTCGCATAATGTAAATTTGAGTATCATGATAATCGTGATTAATACTATGGGTGGTTGTAATGGAAAGTTTGATCTGGAAATTAAGTATATTTGTAGCTTACGTTCATCATAATAATTGTGTGTCTCATACTAGATCTTTCTATCGTTGCATAAGGTTGGAAATTGAGAAATTATTAGGTGGTTGTATTGTCACATATTTATTTCAATGTTAGGTTTGATCCTCATGAATTTCAACCTAGTATTGGTTATTAAAACTGTTGTATTATATTTTATTACTCGCATAATGTAAATTTGAGTATCATGATAATCGTGATTAATACTATGGGTGGTTGTAATGGAAAGTTTGATCTGGAAATTAAGTATATTTGTAGCTTACGTTCATCATAATAATTGTGTGTCTCATACTAGATCTTTCTATCGTTGCATAAGGTTGGAAATTGAGAAATTATTAGGTGGTTGTATTGTCACATATTTACTTCAATGTTAGGTTTGATCCTCATGAATTTCAACCTAGTATTGGTTATTAAAACTGTTGTATTATATTTTATTACTCGCATAATGTAAATTTGAGTATCATGATAATCTTGATTAATACTATGGGTGGTTGTAATGGAAAGTTTGATCTGGAAATTAAGTATATTTGTAGCTTACGTTCATCATAATAATTGTGTGTCTCATACTAGATCTTTCTATCGTTGCATAAGGTTGGAAATTGAGAAATTATTAGGTGGTTGTATTGTCACATATTTATTTCAATGTTAGGTTTGATCCTCATGAATTTCAACCTAGTATTGGTTATTAAAACTGTTGTATTATATTTTATTACTCGCATAATGTAAATTTGAGTATCATGATAATCGTGATTAATACTATGGGTGGTTGTAATGGAAAGTTTGATCTGGAAATTAAGTATATTTGTAGCTTACGTTCATCATAATAATTGTGTGTCTCATACTAGATCTTTCTATCGTTGCATAAGGTTGGAAATTGAGAAATTATTAGGTGGTTGTATTGTCACATATTTACTTCAATGTTAGGTTTGATCCTCATGAATTTCAACCTAGTATTGGTTATTAAAACTGTTGTATTATATTTTATTACTCGCATAATGTAAATTTGAGTATCATGATAATCGTGATTAATACTATGGGTGGTTGTAATGGAAAGTTTGATCCGGAAATTAAGTATATTTGTAGCTTACGTTCATCATAATAATTGTGTGTCTCATACTAGATCTTTCTATCGTTGCATAAGGTTGGAAATTGAGAAATTATTAGGTGGTTGTATTGTCACATATTTACTTCAATGTTAGGTTTGATCCTCATGAATTTCAACCTAGTATTGGTTATTAAAACTGTTGTATTATATTTTATTACTCGCATAATATAATTTTAGTATCATGATAATCGTGATTAATACTATGGGTGGTTGTAATGGAAAGTTTGATCCGGAAATTAAGTATATTTGTAGCTTACGTTCATCATAATAATTGTGTGTCTCATACTAGATCTTTCTATCGTTGCATAAGGTTGGAAATTGAGAAATTATTAGGTGGTTGTATTGTCACATATTTACTTCAATGTTAGGTTTGATCCTCATGAATTTCAACCTAGTATTGGTTATTAAAACTGTTGTATTATATTTTATTACTCGCATAATGTAAATTTGAGTATCATGATAATCGTGATTAATACTATGGGTGGTTGTAATGGAAAGTTTGATCTGGAAATTAAGTATATTTGTAGCTTACGTTCATCATAATAATTGTGTGTCTCATACTAGATCTTTCTATCGTTGCATAAGGTTGGAAATTGAGAAATTATTAGGTGGTTGTATTGTCACATATTTACTTCAATGTTAGGTTTGATCCTCATGAATTTCAACCTAGTATTGGTTATTAAAACTGTTGTATTATATTTTATTACTCGCATAATGTAAATTTGAGTATCATGATAATCTTGATTAATACTATGGGTGGTTGTAATGGAAAGTTTGATCTGGAAATTAAGTATATTTGTAGCTTACGTTCATCATAATAATTGTGTGTCTCATACTAGATCTTTCTATCGTTGCATAAGGTTGGAAATTGAGAAATTATTAGGTGGTTGTATTGTCACATATTTATTTCAATGTTAGGTTTGATCCTCATGAATTTCACCTAGTATTGGTTATTAAAACTGTTGTATTATATTTTATTACTCGCATAATGTAAATTTGAGTATCATGATAATCGTGATTAATACTATGGGTGGTTGTAATGGAAAGTTTGATCTGGAAATTAAGTATATTTGTAGCTTACGTTCATCATAATAATTGTGTGTCTCATACTAGATCTTTCTATCGTTGCATAAGGTTGGAAATTGAGAAATTATTAGGTGGTTGTATTGTCACATATTTACTTCAATGTTAGGTTTGATCCTCATGAATTTCAACCTAGTATTGGTTATTAAAACTGTTGTATTATATTTTATTACTCGCATAATGTAAATTTGAGTATCATGATAATCTTGATTAATACTATGGGTGGTTGTAATGGAAAGTTTGATCTGGAAATTAAGTATATTTGTAGCTTACGTTCATCATAATAATTGTGTGTCTCATACTAGATCTTTCTATCGTTGCATAAGGTTGGAAATTGAGAAATTATTAGGTGGTTGTATTGTCACATATTTATTTCAATGTTAGGTTTGATCCTCATGAATTTCAACCTAGTATTGGTTATTAAAACTGTTGTATTATATTTTATTACTCGCATAATGTAAATTTGAGTATCATGATAATCGTGATTAATACTATGGGTGGTTGTAATGGAGGGAGGTGGGGGGGGGGGGAAGGTGGGGTGGGGGGGGGGTGGGAATGAAAAGTTTGATCTGGAAATTAAGTATATTTGTAGCTTACGTTCATCATAATAATTGTGTGTCTCATACTAGATCTTTCTATCGTTGCATAAGGTTGGAAATTGAGAAATTATAGGTGGTTGTATTGTCACATATTTATTTCAATGTTAGGTTTGATCCTCATGAATTTCAACCTAGTATTGGTTATTAAAACTGTTGTATTATATTTTATTACTCGCATAATGTAAATTTGAGTATCATGATAATCGTGATTAATACTATGGGTGGTTGTAATGGAAAGTTTGATCTGGAAATTAAGTATATTTGTAGCTTACGTTCATCATAATAATTGTGTGTCTCATACTAGATCTTTCTATCGTTGCATAAGGTTGGAAATTGAGAAATTATTAGGTGGTTGTATTGTCACATATTTATTTCAATGTTAGGTTTGATCCTCATGAATTTCAACCTAGTATTGGTTATTAAAACTGTTGTATTATATTTTATTACTCGCATAATGTAAATTTGAGTATCATGATAATCGTGATTAATACTATGGGTGGTTGTAATGGAAAGTTTGATCTGGAAATTAAGTATATTTGTAGCTTACGTTCATCATAATAATTGTGTGTCTCATACTAGATCTTTCTATCGTTGCATAAGGTTGGAAATTGAGAAATTATTAGGTGGTTGTATTGTCACATATTTATTTCAATGTTAGGTTTGATCCTCATGAATTTCAACCTAGTATTGGTTATTAAAACTGTTGTATTATATTTTATTACTCGCATAATGTAAATTTGAGTATCATGATAATCGTGATTAATACTATGGGTGGTTGTAATGGAAAGTTTGATCTGGAAATTAAGTATATTGTAGCTTACGTTCATCATAATAATTGTGTGTCTCATACTAGATCTTTCTATCGTTGCATAAGGTTGGAAATTGAGAAATTATTAGGTGGTTGTATTGTCACATATTTACTTCAATGTTAGGTTTGATCCTCATGAATTTCAACCTAGTATTGGTTATTAAAACTGTTGTATTATTTTATTACTCGCATAATGTAAATTTGAGTATCATGATAATCGTGATTAATACTATGGGTGGTTGTAATGGAAAGTTTGATCTGGAAATTAAGTATATTTGTAGCTTACGTTCATCATAATAATTGTGTGTCTCATACTAGATCTTTCTATCGTTGCATAAGGTTGGAAATTGAGAAATTATTAGGTGGTTGTATTGTCACATATTTATTTCAATGTTAGGTTTGATCCTCATGAATTTCAACCTAGTATTGGTTATTAAAACTGTTGTATTATATTTTATTACTCGCATATATAAATTTGAGTATCATGATAATCGTGATTAATACTATGGGTGGTGTAATGGAAAGTTTGATCTGGAAATTAAGTATATTTGTAGCTTACGTTCATCATAATAATTGTGTGTCTCATACTAGATCTTTCTATCGTTGCATAAGGTTGGAAATTGAGAAATTATTAGGTGGTTGTATTGTCACATATTTACTTCAATGTTAGGTTTGATCCTCATGAATTTCAACCTAGTATTGGTTATTAAAACTGTTGTATTATATTTTATTACTCGCATAATGTAAATTTGAGTATCATGATAATCGTGATTAATACTATGGGTGGTTGTAATGGAAAGTTTGATCTGGAAATTAAGTATATATTGTAGCTTAGTTCATCATAATAATTGTGTGTCTCATACTAGATCTTCTATCGTTGCATAAGGTTGGAAATTGAGAAATTATTAGGTGGTTGTATTGTCACATATTTACTTCAATGTTAGGTTTGATCCTCATGAATTTCAACCTAGTATTGGTTATTAAAACTGTTGTATTATATTTTATTACTCGCATAATGTAAATTTGAGTATCATGATAATCGTGATTAATACTATGGGTGGTTGTAATGGAAAGTTGATCTGAAATTAAGTATATTTGTAGCTTACGTTCATCATAATAATTGTGTGTCTCATACTAGATCTTTCTATCGTTGCATAAGGTTGGAAATTGAGAAATTATTAGGTGGTTGTATTGTCACATATTTACTTCAATGTTAGGTTTGATCCTCATGAATTTCAACCTAGTATGGTTATTAAAACTGTTGTATTATATTTTATTACTCGCATAATGTAAATTTGAGTATCATGATAATCGTGATTAATACTATGGGTGGTTGTAATGGAAAGAAGTTTGATCTGGAAATTAAGTATATTTGTAGCTTACGTCATTCATAATAATTGTGTGTCTCATACTAGATCTTCTATCGTTGCATAAGGTTGGAAATTGAGAAATTATTAGGTGGTATTTTGTATGTCACATATTTACTTCAATGTTAGGTTTGATCCTCATGAATTTCAACCTAGTATTGGTTATTAAAACTGTGTATTATATTTTATTACTCGCATAATATAATTTGAGTATCATGATAATCGTGATTAATACTATGGGTGGTTGTAATGGAAAGTTTGATCTGGAAATTAAGTATATTTGTAGCTTACGTTCATCATAATAATTGTGTGTCTCATACTAGATCTTTCTCGTTGCATAAGGTTGAAATTGAGAAATTATTAGGTGGTTATTGTCACATATTACTTCAATGTTAGGTTGATCCTCATGAATTTCAACTAGTATTGGTTATTAAAACTGTTGTATTATATTTTATTACTCGCATAATATAATTTTAGTATCATGATAATCGTGATAATACTATGGGTGGTTGTAATGGAAAGTTTGATCGGAAATAAGTATATTGTAGCTTACGTCATATAATTGTGTTGTTCTCATACTAGATCTTTCTATCGTTGCATAAGGTTGGAAATTGAGAAATTATTAGGTGGTTATTGTCACATATTACTTCAATGTTAGGTTTGATCCTCATGAATTTCAACCTAGTATTGGTTATTAAAACTGTTGTATTATATTATTACTCGCATAATATAATTAGTATCATGATAATCGTGATTAATACTATGGGTGTTGTAATGGAAAGTTTGATCCGGAAATTAAGTATATTTGTAGCTTGGTTCATCATAATTGTGTGTCTCATACTAGATCTTTCTATCGTGCATAAGGTTGGAAATTGAGAAATTATTAGGTGGTGTATTGTCACATATTTACTTCAATGTTAGGTTTGATCCTCATGAATTTCAACCTAGTATGGTTATTAAAATGTTGTATTATATTTTATTCCTCGCATATGAAATTGAGATCATGATAATCGTGATTAATACTTGGGTGGTTGGTTGTAATGGAAAGTTTGATCTGGAAATTAAGTATTTGTAGCTTACGTTCATCCTCATAATTGTGTGTCTCATACTAGATCTTTCTATCGTTGCATAAGGTTGGAAATTGAGAAATTATTAGGTGGTTGTATTGTCACATATTTATTTCAATGTTAGGTTTGATCCTCATGAATTTCAACCTAGTATTGGTTATTAAAACTGTTGTATTATATTTTATTACTCGCATAATGTAAATTTGAGTATCATGATAATCGTGATTAATACTATGGGTGGTTGTAATGGAAAGTTTGATCTGGAAATTAAGTATATTTGTAGCTTACGTTCATCATAATAATTGTGTGTCTCATACTAGATCTTTCTATCGTTGCATAAGGTTGGAAATTGAGAAATTATTAGGTGGTTGTATTGTCACATATTTACTTCAATGTTAGGTTTGATCCTCATGAATTTCAACCTAGTATTGGTTATTAAAACTGTTGTATTATATTTTATTACTCGCATAATGTAAATTTGAGTATCATGATAATCGTGATTAATACTATGGGTGGTTGTAATGGAAAGTTTGATCTGGAAATTAAGTATATTTGTAGCTTACGTTCATCATAATAATTGTGTGTCTCATACTAGATTTCTATCGTTGCATAAGGTTGGAAATTGAGAAATTATTAGGTGGTTGTATTGTCACATATTTATTTCAATGTTAGGTTTGATCCTCATGAATTTCAACCTAGTATTGGTTATTAAAACTGTTGTATTATATTTTATTACTCGCATAATGTAAATTTGAGTATCATGATAATCGTGATTAATACTATGGGTGGTTGTAATGGAAAGTTTGATCTGGAAATTAAGTATATTTGTAGCTTACGTTCATCATAATAATTGTGTGTCTCATACTAGATCTTTCTATCGTTGCATAAGGTTGGAAATTGAGAAATTATTAGGTGGTTGTATTGTCACATATTTACTTCAATGTTAGGTTTGATCCTCATGAATTTCAACCTAGTATTGGTTATTAAAACTGTTGTATTATATTTTATTACTCGCATAATGTAAATTTGAGTATCATGATAATCGTGATTAATACTATGGGTGGTTGTAATGGAAAGTTTGATCTGGAAATTAAGTATATTTGTAGCTTACGTTCATCATAATAATTGTGTGTCTCATACTAGATCTTTCTATCGTTGCATAAGGTTGGAAATTGAGAAATTATTAGGTGGTTGTATTGTCACATATTTACTTCAATGTTAGGTTTGATCCTCATGAATTTCAACCTAGTATTGGTTATTAAAACTGTTGTATTATATTTTATTACTCGCATAATGTAAATTTGAGTATCATGATAATCGTGATTAATACTATGGGTGGTTGTAATGGAAAGTTTGATCTGGAAATTAAGTATATTTGTAGCTTACGTTCATCATAATAATTGTGTATCTCATACTAGATCTTTCTATCGTTGCATAAGGTTGGAAATGAGAAATTATTAGGTGGTTGTATTGTCACATATTTACTTCAATGTTAGGTTTGATCCTCATGAATTTCAACCTAGTATTGGTTATTAAAACTGTTGTATTATATTTTATTACTCGCATAATGTAAATTTGAGTATCATGATAATCGTGATTAATACTATGGGTGGTTGTAATGGAAAGTTTGATCCGGAAATTAAGTATATTTGTAGCTTACGTTCATCATAATAATTGTGTGTCTCATACTAGATCTTTCTATCGTTGCATAAGGTTGGAAATTGAGAAATTATTAGGTGGTTGTATTGTCACATATTTACTTCAATGTTAGGTTTGATCCTCATGAATTTCAACCTAGTATTGGTTATTAAAACTGTTGTATTATATTTTATTACTCGCATAATGTAAATTTGAGTATCATGATAATCGTGATTAATACTATGGGTGGTTGTTGTGGAAAGTTTGATCTGGAAATTAAGTATATTTGTAGCTTACGTTCATCATAATAATTGTGTGTCTCATACTAGATTTTTCTATTGTTGCATAAGGTTGGAAATTGAGAAATTATTAGGTGGTTGTATTGTCACATATTTACTTCAATGTTAGGTTTGATCCTCATGAATTTTAACCTAGTATTGGTTATTAAAACTGTTGTATTATATTTTATTACTCGCATAATGTAAATTTGAGTATCATGATAATCGTGATTAATACTATGGGTGGTTGTTGTGGACAACAGGACTTGGGCGACGCCGTTCCTAGGCTCGCGGCCTAGTTTGGGAAGTACTAAATAATATGGAGTCGCCACCCGGTGTGAACCGGGACAAAGATTTAAGGCCGCACTCACCCCTCGCAAGGGAAGACCTCAAACCGTTGGGTTCGGAATGGTCCCTTACTTATGTCACTTGTAATGAAAGGATTTATGTAATAATTTAATCAAGCTTAAGTAACACTTATTTCCAAGAGTATCATGCTTCTAAATTCTCATATTCAAGATAAAACTTATGTACACATTTCACATATATCTCTCGTTTAAAATTGCATGCTTAACATATATCAAAATAGCAACGAACATACAACTTCATTTGCATATTACATTCAGGAAAACACAAGCACACATGTTAACCATACAAGCACACATATTAACCATACAAGCACACATATGGGCACTTTTCCCAGCGGTACGTGGAATTGTATCCCAAGTACAGACCGCACTACCGTCCATTCGGAATCGGCTACGGAATTTACGTATGGGTTTCCATCCGATATACCGCAAGAAATAATACTCAAATGTTATCATGACATAAGCATATGAATGGCAATACATTAACATATTTGTATTTATACATGTGGAGATAGCTACTAGGAAAACTATGCATGAAATCTAATGAAGAGGACTCAGTTCAGTGTGTTCGCGTTCGTGTAGCGTTCGTAAACGCGTTCGAACAGAAATGAAACAGAATGCTCACGTTCGAGTAGCGTTCGTAAACGCGTTCGAACGGAAATGAAACAGAATGCTCACGTTCGTATGGCGTTTGTTAACGCGTTCGAACGGAAATGAGACAGAATGCTCACGTTCGTATGGCGTTCGTTAACGCGTTCGAACGGAAATGAGACAGAATGCTCACGTTCGTATGGCGTTTGTTAACGCGTTCGAACGGAAATGAGACCTGACACATGATAAGGCAAAAACACATGCGCGTTTGAGTTGCGTTCGTAAACGCGTTCGAACGGGAACAGACCTGATGCATGAAATGGGACGCAATACATAAACACAAAATAAAAGGGCGCGGCGAAGTACTGCCGTAAAGGTGACCTTTTGGGGCTCTTGATCTCTCAAAGAGAGGACCTTTAGACCAACATACTAAGCCCATGCGCGTCACATCACACATACAAGAATAGAACCAATCATATCAACCAAGTATGCCCGATTGAACACATCTTACATCCAATCTGAACACACATCAACCGGCGCGGCAAAGCATCGTGGTAACGGGTTTTAACCCCTCCCCATAAGGGATCTTTCATTCCACTTACTAAGCCCATGCGCTTGATTGAACCATACATAAAAGATAAACTCAATAACTCAAACTAAGTATGCCCGATTGAACGTATCTTGCATCCAACCGAACACACATCAACCGGCGCGGCGAAGTAGTGTCACAAAGGTGGCCTTTTCGGCTCTTTATCTCCCAAATGGAGGACCTTTGGACTAACTCACTAAGCCCATGCGCTTGGTTGAATCATGCATAACTAAACAACATATTGAATTCAAGTAAAGAGAACTAAATAAACAAAAGCAACACAACAAAAGAAAGATGGTGCCGTTTACCCAAGCGGTACGTGGAGTTGTGGCCCGAGTACAGATCATATTACCGTCCATTCGGAATCGGCTATGAAATTTATGTCCGGGTTTCCATCCGATATACCGCGAGAGTTGACACATCTCTCATTCATCCAATACCCACAACATATTACATTTCATAATTCATGCATGTTTATCTACTCAAAGACCACAACATACATTCCAACATGACAATCATACAAGTAATACTTAATAAATAATGCGGAAAAAGAAAACAAGTGTGAAAGATACCCTCAGGTCTAACCTTTTAAGCCGTCTCTCGGACTCGCGTTCCACGAAGATCGGAAGGGGTACAGCTCCGCAACTTTTCTGGTTCACTGGTTCAGCGTCCTAGCTCACTGCTTTGCTGTTTTGCTTGCGGTTCGAACTCCGTTCTGCTCCTATTCGGCTTCTGTCTTGCTGCTCACTGCACGGGCTACCTGTTTTAACGTTTTCAATAAACTATTCCAAGTTTGTGTGGGTTCTTAGTGCAATTATATGTGATTATTTTTAAGATTATCTATGCAGTTTTTATGTTACTGTTTTTTAAGGATTTGGGCTGCTGTTAAGGTGATTTTGCTGCTGTTTGGGCGTGTAATACAGTGTGGCTTTGTTGTGGTAATTTTCGGTGGTGGAGGGCTGCTGTGTAGGTGGCTGTTTCGGTGATGTGTGGGGGGTTTGCGGAGGTGGTTTTCGGCTATGGAGGAGATGGTTGGGGCTCTTTTGTTCTCTTTTTGTGTATATGTCAAGTGTGTTTTTCTTTTGTTTAGTCTCGGGTGTGTAGAGAGAGTCTAGAGAGATTTCGAGAGAGTTTGGGTGTGAATTCTATGCCTTGGGGTGATTAGGTTGTGTCAAGGCTAGGTGCGTTTTGGAGGCTTGTGTCCAGGAAGAGAATGGCTTGGGTTAGGGGTTGTTTATATAGAAGATGTCTAGGGTTTCACCTTGTCTCACAAGGAAGAGATCTTGTTTCCAAATTAGGAGAGATGAGAAAGGTATATACAAGATTGAGGGGGGACAAAATATTTTATTTTAGGAAGTTGTAATATTTAATTTGTGTTGGTTTAGGAATACAATATTTTAAGTTTGGGAATAATCTTATTAGATTGGGAATATAATTGGTTGATTGATTTTAATTAGGCATGATTTTAGTTTAAGTTAGGTAATTATTTTATTTAATTGGTAAATGGTTTAAATATTTTATTTAATGTTTAATGTTTAAATTAATATTTATTTATTTAATTTGGGATGTGTTTTATGGGCTTTGGGGAGCTAAATGGGCTGGGTGTGAGGCTAGCAGCAAAACCAGAATTACCGACACCGTTCGAACACTTCTTCGAACGCGACATGAACACCCGCAATCTGTTTCCCGTTCGAACGAAGTAGCGAACGCAGCACTAACGAAGACAGTGAGCTTGTTTATTCTGAATTTCCCCTTCCGATGTCCGTTTCCCGTGACTTCCGTGACTTAAAAGGTAGTGTCTCCAAAATGAGACTCATCATAGGGACTTATGTGTAAAAATGCAGTGACTACAGTCGCCCCCACTTTGATGGGACTTGTGTAATGTGCAACAGTGACAATCCTATCAAAGTTTATGCAATGCATTTTCACTTACCTGGCTCGCCAGCTGCCGCTTGGCTTACCATGTGTTGAGTTGAGTTGGTGATGTAGTGGACCTCGATCCTGGGACGTATCCCCATAACTGCAAGTGACTTGGGCCTTGGCCCTAGAATTTATTCCAAAACTGAGATTTATTCTTGGATTCGTTCCAAAACTGAGATTTGTTCTCGGATTCATTCCAAAACTGAGATTCGTTCTCGGATTTATTCCAAAACTGAGATTCATTCTCGGATTCATTCCCAAACTGAGATTCATTCTCGGATTCATTCCAAAACTGAGATTTATTCTTATGGATTCCTTCCGTATTCTGAGATTCATTCTCGGATTCATTCCAAAACTGAGATTCGTTCTCGGATTCATTCCAAAACTGAGATTATTCTTATGGATTCCTTCCGTATTCTGAGATTCATTCTCTGGATTCCTTCCAAATTCTGAGATTCATTCTCTGGATTCCTTCTAAATTCTGAGATTCATTCTCTGGATTCATTCCAAATTCTGAGATTCATTCTCTGGATTCCTTCCAAATTCTGAGATTCATTCTCTGGATTCTTTCCAAACTCTGATGACGTGGGCCTCGGCCCTAGGATTCATTCCATAACTCTGACGACGTGGGCCTCGGCCCTAGGATTCATTCCTGGATTCATTCCATAATTCTGACGACGTGGGCCTCGGCCCTAGGATTCATTCCCGGATTCATTCCTGGATTCATTCCAATCTTTGATGATGTGGGCCTCAGCCTTAGGATTCATCCTCAAAACTGATACTGACGTGGGTCTCAACCTTGTGACTCATCCCCAAGCTGATACTGATGTGGGCCTCGACCCATGCTGGTACTGATGTGGGCCTCGACCCATACTGATACTGATGTGGGCCTCAACCCCGGGACGCATCCCCAAGCTGATACTGATGTGGGCCCTGACCCATGCTGATACTGATGTGGGCCTCAACCCATGCTGATACTGATGTGGGCCTCGCCCCCAGACTGATACTGATGTGGGCCTCGACCCATACTGATACTGATGTGGGCCTCGACCCATACTGATACTGATGTGGGCCTCAACCCCGGGACGTATCCCCAAGCTGATACTGATGTGGGCCCTGACCCATGCTGATACTGATGTGGGCTTCAACCCATGCTGATACTGATGTGGGCCTCAACCCATGCTGATACTGATGTGGGCCTCGCCCATGCTGATACTGATGTGGGCCTCAACCCATGCTGATAATGATGTGGGCCTCGCCCCCAGACTGATATTGTACTGTCGCTGCTTTTGGTTGACTTGCATTTGACGCTTTCTCTTTTTCGTTGTTGAAACCTGTGATTTACAAAACAAAACAAACACCAAAAAGAATGCCAAAATACGTTACGTGTATGCATGCATGGATGAAGTTCCTATTCCGTTGGGTTAGGTTTTCTATCAATTCTCTTGATGACTGTTTAGTCTTCTCTTCCTTATGCAAAGAACTACTTCATTCTATCTTCGTTGACTGGCTCGATGTACTTATTCCTTTCCAAGTTTTGACTATCTCACTGTTCTCATTTCCCAGTTTCTGAACGGCTAACTTATCCTTTTTGCTTGCTTTTTCTGAGGATCCCCCGTGTTCTGAGCATCTTAATACCAAGATTGAATGCTTTTGTCACATGCACTCATGTTGCAAGTTGAGAAGTGGAGATTCAGACAAGTAAGCGAAATGAACTTCTTTATTATTGTTGAGAAAAGGTCCGAACAAGCAAACAAAATCAATGTCTTTATTAAAAATGCAAGATAAACTTGGAGAAACAGCAGTGCCTTCTTCCTCAGCCTATGGTTCTTCATCATTGTCATCCCTTATCCCAATGAATGAAGCTGAGTGGTTGAGAGCCTGGAGGACAAGGGTTTCGGGTAGGCCAGAGTTGATCATGTAGTTAGGTAGGGGATTTCTGTGTGCATTGGGTTGTTCTCTTTCTGGGTCAGGTATTTTGTGGGTGTCAATGAGGTCTTGGATCTCATGCCTAAGGCGGGGGCAATTGTCGGTTTCGTGACCCTTTTGTTGGTGGAAGTAACATAATAAGTTTAAGTCAAGGTAGTGGGGTACAGGGCTTGGAAGTGGTTTAGGTTCCAAGGGTTTCAGGAGTCCTTGCATCTTCAACTTTTCAAACACCTTCGATAGAGGCCTGCCAAGGTTGGAAAATCGCCTATTTCTGATGGCGGCAACTTCGGCTAAATTGGTTGATTATTCTGGTTCTTGTTTCTCCTTGGACAATTAGTTGAGTGACTACTCAGAAACAGTGGCGAAGTCGGGATTAAATTCTAAGGGTGGCTAAATTTTATTAATAAATGAAACTAACAGGAATCAAACGATATAGTACATTAAAGAAAATGTCAGTCTTTAATTAGCAAATTATTGACTTATTGGTCCGGAACTAATCATATGTACCTTCTATCATTTATAAATCTTGGTAATCTAATTACAAATGATAAAAGAGCAATTTCTTTTGTCACATAGTTAATTTGTACAACAACATCATGATCTGTACAAATAGTGATGCTATGAGTCATAATTGTCGAACATAAAAGGCACTAAAATAAGTGTAATTATTTAATTTGGAATTAAATATGAATTAGTATTGGATACAATTTAAAATTGGATTTAAAATTGTAGTTCGATATAATTCAAGAATATTTACTTTGAGTATTTATTCTTAAACGAGTTGGACTCGCGCAAATCAAATCGTTGTTTGAACATTGGATGGTCATTAATTCAAAGATTAATTAATTGGATTAGATTGATTGAATAACATGCTTTGTGTGAATATTTGGATGTATTTGTATGAATAATGTATATCGGATGGATATTAGAAGGGTTAGGCAATTTTGGAAATTATTGTAATAAATTTAGAATTTATTTAAATTGGACCTGCGTGTCCAGCCTTTCACCTCTTATACTCTTTGTATTTCTCTTCTCACCAATTCCCCTCAATGTAAATGAGGTTTCTTTAATGTATTATGTAATTGGGTAGAAGTATGAATAATGCTAGTTGGAGAGAGGAAATGAAGACAAATTGTTATATATTCATCCGCATATCATTATTAATTTTAATCGCACCTTATTATGCTTTTAGAATGCATGTTTAAGGGTGTATGATGAGACCTAATCAAAGATAATAAATTGGTTGCCAATTTACGCGAAAAACCCTCACTTTAATATTAAGCGATTTCCTTCCATTGAGTGGTTTTCTCTCAAGATCCAAGATTGGCATTGGTTTGTTGGCCAAAGTCAAGATCAATGTCCATCGCGGATGTGTTTGAACCACGAAGGCGCTGTTATATATCGCATGTCTTGGACGGTTGTGACTTGTTGGCCAAAGTCAATGTCACTTATAGTTCATCGACGTGGATTACGAAGCTTTCCCATTGTCAATGGGTCGCGCTTAACTGGAATCATTAAGCTTGTTGAGCCAAAGCCAAGCCTTAGTTGATTAAGAGGAAAATGATAGGAAATATATATTGGATATATATATCGGACTTGGAGGTCCACCTACCGGATCTAGGAATTGGATAAGATCCAATTGATCTTAGAGATCTACCTAGTTAAGTTTCATACAGCTTGTTGGCCAAACTCAAGATTGTGTGTTATTTAACGGGATCCTAGCCCACTAGGAAACTAGGTTTCCCGAGTACTCCACATAGGGTTAGAGGCTCGCCGAAAAATAGTGGATGCTAGTATTAAATTTGCAATTTCGTTTAAATACTTGCCAATACGCGCTCTTTTATTTTATTTATCGTCGTTATAAATATATATTAGTTGGACTAATATTGAATATTGATTTCTTTGAACAGTTAGACTGTACAACACACTACTCTATTTGTAGTTGGTTATATAGGTTGACTATAATAGCCATTACATTTTGAATGTACCCGAAATCGTTGATTGGATAGTTGGACTATTGCAATCGAGATGGCTGGAAAGATTAGCGTTAAGGGACATAATTGTGGGTGAAAATGTCTCTAACGGCGTAAATTTTCCAGATTGGGAAATGAATCTCAGGATAGTCATGGGAGCTGAGAAGTTACTCTATTGGATAGAGAAACCTCTCGGGCCCTGAGCCCAGAGTTGAGCAAATAGTAGAGCATGAGCTTAGGAAGACTTATCGTGATGATAACTTTAGTGCTCAATCCGTAATGCTTGCCGCAATGAATCTTCAATTTCATCGTCAGAACAAATGATTCGATCCTTATAGTATGATGTTGAAATTGAAGGATCTTCACAGGTCTATCCTTAGATCTTAGAAGTACGTATTGCAAAAGAAGCTATTTCGCTCGAGTATGTCAGCTGGTACATCTGTCGGGCACTAGGTGTCGCAGATGATTGCTGACATCAAACATGTAGGTTAGTTGGGCACTACCTATGAGGCCGAGACTTCTATAGATTTGATCTTACAGTCTTTGCCCGAATGCTGGGGCGGGTTCATCATGAACCAAGAGAAAACTCTTGGAGAGTTAATGGCTATGCTTAATGAGGCAGATCCAGAGCTTCCAAAAGGGCAAGAAACGCAATGTGCATCTTACTTCGACATCCCATGAGGCCAAGGCTTGGCCGAAGGCTTCTGAGGGTGTGAAGAAAAATGGCAAAGGCAAAATCGTCACAGTCTTCTAGGAAGACAAATGATATATCCCATGATATCTGCCTAAACTGTGGCAAATAGGGTCACTGAAAGCGTGACTGCCGTATGGACAAGGCATACATGAAGGAAGTGAAGGCGAGCAAGGCTCTGACTTCAGGTATGTTTGTTATTGTAATAAACGTGTCCACTACTGGTGTTAAAAATTGGATTTTTGATACTGGATGTGGTACATACATATGTACTGATGTGCGGGATCTGCTGATTAGCAGGAGACTGGCTTCAGATGAGATCGACCTAAGAGTCAGAAACGGGACGAGAGTCGCTGTTTTGGCTGTGGGAACCTATGTTTTGGAAATGCTCTTTGGGCATGTACTTAAATTAGGAAACTGTTATAATGTACCTAGTTTAACTAGAAACATTATCTCTATATCTAGTTTAACCCGTTGCGGGTAAACCTTTATGTTCCAGAACACTGGATGTTTTGTTTATAAAGATGATATTGAGATATACACATTAGATGTGAATAATAGTATTTATATTTTGAATATAAACGAATCTCAAACATATAACATGACAAACAAAACTCAAACTGAGTAAATCAGATGAGACTTATTTGTGGTATTGTCGTCTGGGACACATTAACAAGATTCGTATATCCACACTTTTGAAGAGTGGATACGTGGATGAATTTGATTCCAATTCAAATGACGTCTGTGAATCTTGTTTATTAGGCAAAATGCCTAAAATGCCTTTTAGCGGTAAGGGTGTACGTGCCACCGAGCTGTTAGCCCTCGTTCATGGTGACGTAAGTGGGCCCATATCTAGCTAGGCTAGAGGTGGATATGAATACTTCGTAACCTTTACGTTATGGTTATGTGTATCTTATGAAACACAAATCAGAAACTTTTGATAAATTCAAAGAGTTTTGACACGAAGTAGAAAAAGAGACCGGTAAAAGTATTAAAACATCACGGTTGGACCGTGGTGGAAAATACTTGAGTAATGAGTTTCTCGATTACTTGAAAGAGTATGGTATTCTTTCACAGTGGACTCCTCCCGAAACACCTCAATTGAGTGGTGTGTCCGAACGGAGAAACCAAACTTTGTTGGACATGGTAAGGTTAATAATGAGTCGCACTGAGCTACTAATTTCCTTCAGGGGATACGCATTGAACAATCAATACTTATTTTGAATAAGGTTCCGACAAAGTCTGCTGAACAGACTCCATATGAAATATAGACAGGAAAGAAACCATGTTTCTGATTCCTGAAAATTTGGGGATACTTGGCATACGTTAAACGTTTGGATGGTACCAAACTAGAACCCAAATCAGATAAGTGCCTATTTGTAATTAGTTATCCTGAGGAAACCAAAGCATATTGTTTCCACAACCCATAAGAGAATAAAATATTTGTTGCTCTCCATGCAGTTTTCCTTATAGGAATTCCTAAATGCAGTGGTAAGTGGGAGGAAAGTAGAACTCGATGAAAATCAGAGTGATACTATTCCTGGCACCGATCCCCTCATGAAACACGAACAATTCATCAGGGATGAGACTGTTCCACAATCTTCTAATACACAAGAACCGCATAGGTCGGAGAGAGTCAGAAAATAACCTTAGAGGTATGGATTTCTGATCTCACCTCATGTAGACATTAATCTTATTAAGGATAATAAACTGGCTATGTATGTGGAAGCGATACAAGGTATCGACTCAACTTTATGGCAATGTACCATAAAGTCCGAAATGGATTCCATGTATGCAACCAAGTTTGGACACTAGTTGATGTACCAGAAGGCATTGTGCCTATTGGTAACAAATGGGTCTTCATGGTGAAGACATACATGGATGGCAACATACAAACGTACAAAACTAGGCTTGTAGCGAAAGGGTATCGTCATCAACATAGTGTCGATTACGATGAAACCTTTTACCCATTGCCATGATTAAATCCATTCCGATAATGCTTGCTATTGCTGTATATTTTGATTATGAAATATGGCAGCTGAACGTCAAAACTGCTTTCCTGAACGGAAACCTTTTGGAGGATGTTTTATATAACAGCCTGACGGTTTTGTCGCGCCAAAACATGTAAACTAGGTTTGCAAGTTAAATTGATCCATTTATGGATTGAAGCAAGCATTGCGTTCTTGGAACCAACGTCTTGATGAGATTATAACGATATATGGTTTCATTCAAAACGATGATGATTCTTGTGTATATAAGAAGGTTAGTGGGAGCGCACTGACATTGATTGTCCTATACGTTGATGATGTATTGCTTCTTAGCAATGACATTCCCATATTAAATCGGTGAAAGCTTGACTTTCATTAAAATTCTCCATGAAATTCTTGGGAGAGGAAACCTTTATTATAGGAATAAGGATCTACTGGATAGATCTAAAAGTTGTTGGCACTCTCCGAGAACTCGTACATTGACAAACATATACACGACCTGATATCTCATATGCTTTGAGCATCTACGGTCACTATCAGGCCGATCCAGGTGATGGTCACTGGATTGAAGTGAAGAACATCCTTGAGTATCTTAGAGAAACTAAGGATGCCTTCGTAATTTATGGAGATGGAGAACTTGAGGTGACTGGGTTCACCGATGCAAGTTTTCAAACTGATAAAGACGACTGTAAGTCGCAATAATGGTACATATTTTGTTTGAACAACAGAACAGTGAGCTGAAAATCTTCCAAGAAAGATAATGTTGCCGATTCAACAATAAAAGCGGATTATATTGCTGTGGTTGAGGCAGCAAAAAAAGAATTTTGGATCTATTAAATTCCTAATTAGATTAGGAGTAGTTCTGTTAGCAGCTGAGCTGGGCTACAACATAGGCTAAAGAATTACGGTCTCATCAATGATCCAAGTATGTACTTCGACGATTTCATCTGATTCATAAGATCATACATCGTGGCGATGTTAAGATCCCATCAGATGACAACCTTGTATATCCACTGGCGAAAGCGATATCTCAGCATAATCATGAGCGACCCGTACATAGTTCAGGTGTTAGACACTTGAGTGATTGGCTATAGGCAAAATGGGAGATTGTTGGACAATTATGACCTATAACATCACTATTTGTAAAACACATGGTGTTCTTTGTACAAATTAACTATGTGACAAATCAAATTGCTCTTTTATCATTTTGTAATTGGATTACTTGGATATATAAATGATAAAAGTCCATATGATTAGTATCAGATTAATAAAATATGAGACAATATTAATCCACGAAAGGTTTAATCATTAAATATCCCTAGTCGTAGTATTATCGAGACTGAATATTGATAATGCGGAATAGACTAGTATTACACTTGTGCGCATTATGGAAGCTTAACGTCATAGTTCTCATATATTTAAGTATTTGATACTTATGCAAGTGTGATAGGAGATTCTGTTAGCCGTTGGACCGGGAACAGTTTTGCTCTGGATAGACCCTTCAGAATCTCATTGGTAGTATAACTATGTGTATATGGGAATCCGGATCAGGGTAGGTGTATATGATTTTAACATGAGACTTGCATCGTTAATACTTGCGACAATCAGTATGCTTTGGTTTTGGTTGTCCGAGGCTTTAACAGGTTCGGAGGGTGATGAGGCAGAGTAAGAAAAATCTTTAGACAGATTTCTTGGTTCAGTGGAAAGGTTGCGCAGAGGAAGACACAACTTGGGAACGAAACACTACTTTGTGGCAGTTCGAGAGGGTTGTCCAGACCTATCTTGACTTAGTTGCGACGAGGGCGTCGTCTAGTTCAGGTGGGGTGGTTTGTTAGCCCCTTAGTCTGGTTGCTCGAGAAAATGGGGAATGAATGGCGTTGGCAGCAACCAAGCACTTGCAAAATACATATGGCTTGGGTGGGTTGTGTGTGTGGATAGTTGGTGTTGTCTTAAGGAAAGTTATGCTGACACATGTCGGCAGTTGGTGTTGTCCGTCGGAAGTTGATGTTGCCTTGGGCAAGACAGTTGGCGTGCACATGCAAGGGAGTTGGCTTCACATGCAACACACACGTGGGCAGTTGCGGGGGGATCTACCAATAACTCATGTGGGTTGCAAGTTGGGAAACATATGGGGAAATTCGTGGGCTTGTGTGTGTGGATAGTTCCTTAGATGTTATGCATTCTTATAGCAGTTGGGATGTAATTGTTTTGTATGTATTTGTTGGTTGGTGTCCATTGGGCCAGCACACCCTAAGGCAGTTGGGGTGTAACTGTCGCTAGTATATATACATTGTATTTGTGAAGAACATGCAAAGGGAGAGAAAGGCAGTGACATAGTGTGTTGGTGCACATGAGTGAGATGTTAATTGTAAGCCTTTGCATGATCTTGCACAGTTCCTTGTAATTACTTTGGTGAGTAAAGAAAAGGTTAGGTGTATTTGCCCGTAAAGCTTTGTGTGACTTGTATTTACTTGATGCGTTGGTTGCTTGTGTGCTTACTGTGAGGGTGTGTGAACATTGTTGGGTTGCTGCTTGTGACTTGCGTGGGTGCGCAAAGGGAAGGCTGACTAAGTTGGGCGAACTTAGTGCCGCACTTGGCAAAGGAAACTTGAGGTTGAAATTTTGCCGCGTGACAGTATGGGAGATGGGTCGAGACCCGAAAGTATGGGAAGATCCGATGGAGTTCAAGCCTGAGAGGTTTCTGCGTGATAGGGGAGTTGGGAGATTTTGATTTAACAGGGAATATGGGAATTAAGATGATGCCATTTGGTGCTGGGAGGAGGATTTGTCCGAGGCTTGGTCTGGCTATGCTTTTGTTGGAATATTTTGTGGCTAATTTGGTTTTGTGTTTTGAATGGAAAACTGTTGAGGGAGATGTAGTTGATTTATCAGAGAAGCAAGAGTTCACTACTGTGATAAAGAATCCACTTCATGCTATTGTTTCTCCAAGATTTCCATGATCTAATTTCTCTATTCAACATGATGTAATTAAATGGCAAAACTTTACTGATTTTTTCAAATGTGTTTCTATAGGAAAAATGCTAAAAAGTGTATAGGGAAACAAAATTATCAGATGGTAAATAAAACAAAATAATAGACTGACCAAAACGATATCGTTTTGATGATGATTTTATCCCGATTTGATTATTATTTACTCTTTATATTGTTGCTTGTTACTTTAAGTACAATTTCTACTATTAGCATTTCTATAAATAATAAAACTTTTATAAAATAATTTTTAAATAATATTATAAAATTATTTTAATACATAATTTTTTAAAAATTATGTTTTGAAAATAAAAATGAAATAAAATAAGAATATTTTAAATGATTTAACTTTAGAAAAAACTCTACAAACTTATACTCCAAAAAACTCAAAATTCAAGTTTCCCTCGAACCAAACTATTCAATTACAACTAAAACATCTACAATAATGTGTGTGTATATATATATATATATATATATATATATATAATATATATATATGTATGTATGTATGTATGTATGTATGTATGTATGTATGTATGTTATTATTAAAAAGAAGATTATCAATCGTATAATCAATATTTGACACGTCATAAAAAATGTAAATCTTGGAATTTTATTAATCAGTTCACCCAAAGATTGTAAAATGTATCAAAAGTGTAGAAAACGTTTACATATTTTATATCAGATGTATACCCAATGTTTGACATATATTTCAATCGTTAGAGATGGCTCTGAGGAGAGTCAACACAGGCAGTCAGCTTGTGGCACCTAAATTTTGACCAAAATTAGTGTATAATATGACTTGTATATTTCTTACCATTTATTAATAGGTGTCACATTTTAAGAATTCGTCTAAGTCCTCATAAAATTCAGGACAACTCAGGACTGCCTCTATCAGTCGTATACTAAAATTTGATACAAATTTAATATACTTTGTAATATTTAGGTGGACGGTGAATAAAATTTCAAAATTTATCAATTTTTGAGTACACCATTCATAATTTCTCTTAATAAAAAATCATTTTGACAATAGAAAAGCAGGTGAAAAACAAATATAATTTATATATAAACACCCATCTATAATCGAAGTACACATCTTCAGTCTACAGTCTCACTTTACGAACCGCTCCAACCCAAATTTCGAACGGGACATAATTGGAAATATAAAGAAAATGCTAAGGATAAAGATGGAATTAAAAAAAATCAGGTGTATATAATACCCAGAACGAAATCCCATTGCAACTAAAAAAGAAAGCAGCAAATTTCAAAATTTGAAACGCAGAGAGAGAGGTGGCAACGACGTCGTCGAAGAATAAACAACATGAAGAGTTTCTACAGGCAAAAGAAGATAACTGGAGGCGTCACGAAGAAGACTTCAAACAAGAAGACTCCTAAAAACGACCGCTCTTTCGGCTCCGATCTTTCCCATCCGACGGCCCTGATTTCTCACGGCTCCCTCGATCTTATAGGTCCTTTTTTTAAAATAAAAAATAAAAAATCTGATTCCTTTATTCTCTTGAGATATTTTATTTAAGGGTTTTATTCTTTTCCGTTTTCGTGTTGAGTTTTATTATTTGCGGCTTTTATGTTTTAGGTTTCTTGAAAGTCTCAAAAGAAATTTTTCGTTAGAAACCTGCTAAATCACCTGACCCGACTTATACGGAACAACTAAAACCTGACTATCTTAAGAAACGCATAATCTGAATTCGAACTTAGTACCTAAAAGTCTGATCCTAATACTCGAAAGAAAATATTTGCCACTGTGTTTGGGAGTGCCTTTGAGTTCATCAAAAGCACTTTCAAATTGTTGCAACTTATGATTTCTCTAGTGTTTTGTAGAGTGATTTCTAGCTTTAAAGCACTTTTTAGAAAAGCACTCTGCAGAAATCGTTATTCCCATTGGAGCTATTAGTACTTTATCAACCATTAATGAACACTCTCTCATCCTTGTCTAATAATCTTTGATGATAAACCACACTTTTGCATTGCATTTGTGTCCGGTGATTCAGATCAGAAATCACAAGTTCTTGTTAGCATTCTTTACTTATCGGGACACAGAGCAGTGTCAATTTGGCTGCATCAATTTTAAATCGTCTTGAGCCGCCCCAACTCGATGCGTCATGAGGCTTGCCTGAGCCTGACACGACAGCCTCGACACGCCGCGGCTGCAAGTTGGCGCCCCAGGCCTGTCTTAGATGGAGTTTTCAAATTATGGAATATCTTTGTAATTTGTGACCGGAAAATGGTCTTTATGAAGACCATCTTTTCTTCCGTGATTGGAACCAAGATGGTGATTGGTGAAACCCTTTGACAACTCGCTTCTGATTCTTAAAAGGGTCTTTGCGTCTAGAATGATATTCAATATTCGTGTCTGCATTTGTGACAAACAATGTTATGGATTAAATAGCATGGCCAAAAAGTTGTTGTATTGCTTCGTTAAAGAAATTTGGTAGCTTTATTTGTTTTCCTGTATTTCTTACATTTTCTTGTTAATTTGAATGTGGCAGGTGATTATGATGAGAATGAAGAAGTGTTGAGGCAGTTTGACATGAACATGGCATATGGTCCATGCATAGGAATGGGCAGACTGGCTCGTTGGGAGCGTGCCGATAGTCTAGGCATGAACCCTCCCAAAGAAATTGAGGGACTGTTGAAAACTGGAAAGGTTCAAGCTGAGTGCTTGTGGGAAGATCATGTTTAGAAAGTGTTTGTCCCCTGTACTTGTATCAAAATCTCATTTATGCTAGTAGATTAATGTACCTTTGCTGTTTCTGTTTTCTGATTAACCTCGTATGTAACAAACTATTATCTTCTGAAGATGTATGTGATTTGCTATTATGGGTTTAGCATGAAATTAAATTCATGATATTTCCGCACTCATTGCTTAAAAATTCTCTAATTTCAGTCGAAGAATTTAGACGAAGAAGAATTCGATACAGCTAGTTTAATGCACTTCCCAATCATGTCTAGTATAAAATTGATCATATACCATATCACCATTCATCAAAGATATGATGTGAAATCACATAAAACACTTTCCAATTAACTTTAATTAAAAATGTTTACTACCACCACTGTAATTCTATTGCTCCTTCCCCTGTGAAATCAATGATATGAGAAAAAAAAAAATTAAAAAAATTAAAAAAATCCAAAACTACCTAATCTACATCACAAACTTTTGAAATATTTCTGCAGAAGTTTCTACTCTTTCTTCTTGCTGGGTTTAGATTTAACATCATCAGGGACGAAATATGACCAATAAAGTGGCAAGATCGTGCACACTGCTTGTATTATAATGGCAAGAGGAAGCCCAGAAAAATTTTCTCCCGTGACTCCAGTGTATGACGCAAGTGCAACACCAAGATATCCGCTTACTATGAGTGCAAGGGCTATAGCAGACATGACAAATGCCATAACGGATCCTTCGCATCCTGGAGGGCAGACCTGTGCTATGTAAACACTGAATGGAAGAATCTTGAAAAAGAACATAACCTCTAACAGGCCGGAGAAGATCACAACGTACAATGAGTCTGGGATCCCCATCTCTCGATATACCCCTTTCACAAACAAGACATCAGAAATCATGAAGACCGCCATCATTGCTTGAATGGCTGAAATGAGTTTTCTAGGCGAAACTGATTTTAAGCGAGTATTGTAGATGACTCCCCATAAAAGCATTGCTGCCTGGCCGAATACCTTAGAAATCCCTAGTACTGATGATGGGATTTTCAAGTATTGTGTTTGGTAAAAGAACATGGTTCCTGTCAGTAATGGTATTGTGGCATAAGATGCAGCAAACCAAGCTACTGCATAAGAGATCTCAGGTTTACGCAATGCAGCTGAGAGCTCTGAAAGCTGTTTTATAATCCCAACATTTGATTGACTTTTGGGAAGCTTAAGAGAGCTTTCACGAACAGTGATAGTTATGAAGAATTGGAGAGCAACGAGAAGCCCAAAAAATAGGAACATAGACTTGGGGGGAAATCTGTCGATGGCAAAACCAGCCAATAGGTTCCCAAGGACTCCACCTGCAGAGGATGCCATCCAAACAAATGACTGGAGTTCACCTGAAGATGATTGAACTTTCTTTGATGAGGTTGTGGGTTGTTTTGCTGTCTCTGCGACAATGGCATCATTTGCAACCTCAGCTATTGAAGCGCCAAGATTACTGAGGAGAAGAAATAGGGACATGGTGAAGATTGAGATGCTTGATTCTGAAAGGATTGCTATAGCTAACCACGATAATGCCTGTAAGAAAGCTGCAACAATGGATAAAAATAATAATTTAGAGACAAATGAAATTAATCAAATTAGTGGAGATCTTTGTCATACATATCTTAGCAGTGTGCTTTTTATTTTATAGCAGGACATCACTAATAGCTATCAGACTACACAGAAGCATGACCATGGCCGTACCGCAAATTTAAGTCACCTATTGAATGTTTCTCCTTCCACAATTTGAAAATAGACAGAAAAACATACTGTTGCTTCCATTCCCAGCAACATGAAAAATCACTATCCTAGCTTTAATTTCTCCAATGTCCTGGAAGCAGTGTGATATTGTGCGTCTGATTTAATCTTGTTTCAAAATAGGGAAATATCAGGTAGAAGAACCTCAAGAACAGCCAGTTACAAGAACGACAAAGACAGCTGAACCTTTGGTATAAGCTTGAAACAAAACACTCTCTCTTTATTCAATGAAATAAACTAATGTGCTTGAAAAGAATTTCCAATAAACTATTAACCTTTCTTGGGGTCGCAAATAATTGCATGACATGATACTTAGCTGCTGTGTCCAAATTATTCCTTGTGCAGCAGCATTTAAAATGGTAGAGGGAAAGGTATTTCATTTACAAGAAGATACATCAATCAATATTTAGCAACAATAATGCAATCAGGTTCTCCCAAAACCAAAAAGTCCCAAGAAGTTCAATTTCAACAAATGCCAAAAGGAGACCCCATGTGTGAGAGTTGCCTAGAAGAATATTAAGATCATATATTAATATTAACTTGAGAATTGACACAATTCCACATTTAAACAAAGAGAAAAGTGCACCAGCACATATATTGATATATAAATGCACATAAAATATTCCTCCTTCACATTCAAGTGAGGACCATAACCCTTGCTTACCTGAAATAGTCTTCAAAGGTAGCTAATTTTTTCTTTTAAAAAAAAAACCATATTATTCCTCGTAACGACTGAAAAAGGTAAATTAACTTCCCTTAAACATAAAAATTAAAGAGCTAAAGAGAACTGCTTCCCTTTGCCCTTTGCCCTTTTCTTTAGATGCCAAATTCCAATTTTTTTATAATAACAATTAATAAGACAAGCAAACAAACCAACCTTGAAGATGTTTTTGGATCAATTTATTCCATCTTCTTATCTTTTTTCCTTTTCTTATTTTGAAAAGAATAGAAAAATAAAAGAGAAAACGATTCCTAAGACAGATTTTAGATATAAAAATAACATAATCTTCCAACACTTCTCTCACCAAAATAAGTAAAAAAAAGTAAACATTTGCCAAAAATCTAAAATTGAACAAAAAAATCCTAAAATACCAAAATAAAAAAATGTGATATACAAAGAGTTGCATAATCAATACATTTGAAATCTTTTTTTTTTTTTTTTTTTTGTGTGCGTCTTTTAACAGCAGCTCTTTGTATGAAGTGTTTGAAAAATGCATCTAAACGTCTGAACCTAATAATTTTTATTATTACTTATTATTTAGTTTAATGGTTATTTATCTATTAAACATTTTACTATTAAAATTATATGAAATCTAATATTTTAATATTTTTCCATTACTTAACTCAACTAAGAATTAAAATGTAAGGGTCGAAATTTTGCCATATTTAATAATAAAATGTAATATTTAATGAAACAAAACTAAACACACAATTAAATTCATGGCTGCAACTAAGGATGCTATCTTATATAATATAAACTAACTTATATCTTATGGAACAAATATTAAACTAAAAAAATAATCTCACAACGTTGGCGACGCTCTGACACTCCACCGAAATCTCAAAAACAGGAAAATTTCCTCTACATATATATATATATATAGAACAACAGAGAGTTTCATTATAAGGTTTAGTAAATAGCTTACCACCGATGGCGATGTAAGGGACGCGGTGCTGGCCGGAGATGTAAACCGCATCAGAAACGACGCCGTAGAGGGGCTTACCGACCATGGGGAGATTAGCGGTGTTTTGCAAGAGCTGAAGAGTCGAGGGGTCCACATTGAGACCGTCTTTTAGGAAAAAGTTAACGGCCATCCATGGGAAGCATCGGAATCCCTGAACCCAGAATCCGAACCCGAGTAAGCTCCGGATCGGATTTGAGGTCCGATCCGATGACGATGCTACCATTTTGATTGTGTGATTAAATGAATGAGAATTCAAACTGAAAGCAGCGAGCGAGTGATTTTCTTTTTCCCTTTCGGCAATGTTGAGTCTCGTCTCTTCTTTTTATTGCGGAAACGATTCGCTTTTTAAAGGTTGCCACCTTATTTTATTGACACGTGGGTTTCCTTGTTCTTCTCCTTTTTTTTTTTTTTTAAAATACTTTCTTTTTATGATTTTATAAAAAAATATTATGATTTTATTTTTTTAAATTTTCAAAAATAAACTAAATCCTTTTTTTGAAATTATATTTATCATTTCAACCTAATATTCCCAGCAATGTTATATGCACTCCGAGTATAGAAATTTTCTTATTTTGTACACAAAACAATTAATTTAAAAATTAAATAATTCAATGAATTAACTATTTTGGGTTTTTTTTTTAAAAAAAAATTAAAATTTGTATTTAAAGATTACTGAAAGAACACATTTATCATTAATGATAATATTGATTCCAAACTTGACGAGTTTAGTATAGATGTGGGAGTGGGATATTCTTTTGCTTTACATCAACAACATTGAATATCTTGTTAGGAACATTAAGTTAATATTAATATTTGTATTTTAGCATTTCATCAAACGGATATTTAAAATTTTCATAAAATCATAATTTCACAACATGAGATTATTTTTAACAATACTTTATATTTTAACATTTATTTCATAATTTATAAACTAATTTATACTCTCGAGTCTTAAAATAATCTTCTAAAACCTAGTCTGGACAACACAATGAGATTAGATCATCTCAATTTTCTAAAAGGGAAAGAGGGTATCTTTTCTTTTTGGCTATAAAAAAACAAATAACTTTGCTGAAAGTGCAAGAAAGGGGTAAGTACAGATGTAATCAATCATCTGAATTCCAACAAATCTTGAAAAATGTGAGATCAGATTCTTTCTTAACAATGAACACATGTCAATGGTCCTGCTGCTTGCTGCATTAAATTATGCAGCAAATGATGTTAATGTGGCACAACAAGAACCTAGGAAATTTTTATCTGATCGTAATGACCAAAATGCCCACAAAACCAGATTAAAGTTGAGGCCCCAATCTCGGGTCACAGGCCCATCATTCCAGCCCATGAAAATTTAAAGCCTTATACTAGTCGTGGCCCATTTAACTCATTGCTAGAGGAAAGTGTAGAAAACAAATTCATTTTATTCAATTACATTGAGATTCTAGGGTTTTTTATTCGATTTCTGAAGATTCTAAAGATGGATGAGGACCAGGAGATGGAGAAATTTGGAATGGACAACGACTTCGAAGGCGGCCAGTGGAGAAACGGCGAGTTCTATTACAAGAAACGCAGAGAGAAGCCGATGCAAACTAAAGACGACGTCTTGTACGGTGTTTTCGCCGACGATTCCGAGGACGACGACGACGGATACTCCTCCAGAAAGCGTAGAAAAGACCGCGGTTTTGGTCGGAAACCGGATTTGACAAAGCCTGTTAATTTCGTTTCAACTGGTATGCGATTACATTTCTCAACTTTAATTAGCTTGCCGGTTTAAATTTGGATGAAAAATGAGTAATATAATGAAATAGCGAAATAACTTGAGACGTGGGCTGGTTTGATATTGTTTGTAGGGCGTTAGTAGTAGATAGCGGGACTAGGTGAATAATGCACATTTTTACTTTTTTGTTTGTTTGTTTGTTTTTGCAGGTACTGTGATGCCTGAACAAGAGATTGATAAGAATGTGAAAGAAGAGAATGATGATATGTTGGAAGATGATGATAGTGGAAATAGGACTGGTTTAGGTCTTGGTTTTGGATCTGGGAATTCTACTTCTGCTTCAGGATTAGGGTTTAGTGCTAATAATTTGAAGAAAATTGATAATGGGGTTAAAGTGAGTGATGAGGAGGGTGACGGTGATGACAGTTTCTTGCCGACTGCTTTCGGCAGGAGGATAAAGGAAGAGGCCCAGAGGAAGGAGAAAGAGAGGGAGAGGTTGAAATTAGAGAAAAAAAGCCATGGAGGGAAAGGGAGAGAGATAGGTGTTGGGGATGTTGGAAAATTTGAGAAGCACACAAGAGGAATTGGGATGAAGTTGATGGAGAAAATGGGGTATAAAGGTGGTGGTCTTGGGAAGGATGAGCAAGGGATTACAGCGCCGATAGAAGCAAGGTTGAGGCCGAAGAACATGGGAATGGGATTCAATGATTATAAGGAGACCGAAGCAGCGAAGTTGCCAGGTTTGGAGAAATTGGAAGACAAGACGACTGTGGGGCAGCAGCAACCAAAGGGGGGAGCTAAGGAGAGGCTTTGGTCAAAGATGAAGGTGAGGAAGAAGGAAGTGTATATTACAGCAGAGGAGTTGTTGGAAAATAAAAGAGAACAGGTTGTTCAGAAAGTGATTGATATGCGAGGGCCACAGGTTAGGGTTTTGACAAACTTGGAGAATTTGGATGCAGAAGAAAAGGCAAGGGAGAATGATGTTCCAATGCCTGAGCTGCAGCATAATATAAGGTTGATTGTGGACCTGGCTGAGGTTGATATTCAAAAGATTGATAAAGATTTGAATAATGAGAAGGAGACTGCATTGAGCTTGCAGAAGGAGAAGGAGAAGTTGGAAAAGACAGCAGCGGAACAAAAGCAGCAGTTGGATAGTATGGAGAAAATTGTTAGTGTCTTGGGCCAAATTGAGAAGGCGAATTCATTAGGAACGTTAACGTTGGACTCGCTTGCCAACTATTTCAGTGATTTACTGAGGAGATTTTCTCATGATTATAAGCTTTGTAACTTGTCCTGTGTTGCTTGCTCGTTTGCTTTGCCTTTGTTTATAAGGTCATTTCAAGGTTGGGACCCTCTCCGAAATCCTTCACATAAAATGGAGGTGGTGTTGATGTGGAAGAATGTGTTACAAACGGATGATAGTCAAGATATATGGGATGTATCAACGCCTTATACTCAGCTGATATCAGAAGTTGTTTTACCTGCTGTGAGGATAGCTGGCGTAAATACCTGGGATCCTAGAGACCCTGAGCCGATGCTTAGATTTTTGGAGTCTTGGGAAAAGTTGCTGCCTTCCTCAGTTCTTCATACCATATTGGATACAGTAGTTATGCCAAAATTGTCAAGTGCTGTGGACTCATGGGACCCACGTCGGGAAACAGTTCCAATCCATGTCTGGGTGCATCCATGGCTACCATGGTTGGGAAATAAATTGGAGGGTTTGTATCAGATGATACGCATGAAGTTGAGTAATGTTCTTGATGCTTGGCACCCAAGTGATGTATCTGCTTACACCATACTGTCACCTTGGAAAACAGTGTTTGATTCAGCAAGTTGGGAACAGCTTATGCGTCGATATATAGTTCCAAAACTGCAGATTGCCCTACAAGAGTTCCAAATAAACCCTGCAAACCAGAATCTTGATCAGTTCAATTGGGTTATGTCGTGGGCCTCTGCGATTCCAATTCATCTTATGGTTGATTTGATGGAAAGATTCTTCTTCACAAAGTGGCTGCAGGTTTTGTATCATTGGTTAAGCACTACTCCAGACTTTGAGCAAATTCATAAATGGTATTTGGGTTGGAAGGGACTTATTCCTGAGGAACTTCTAGCAAATCAAAATATTCGGGCTCAGCTTAATGTTGGTCTTGACATGATGTCCCAAGCTGCTGAAGGTTTGAGTGTGGCGCAACCCGGTCTGAGAGAGAACCTTAGTGGTCTTAGGGTGCGGGAACAGAGACAGTTTGAGGCTCAGCAGAAAGCAGCAGCACAAGCAGCAGCTGCTGCAGCAGGCATAGGTAGTGCAACCCAGATGAATGGTATGGATGCACCACGTCAGATGACTTTGAAAGAAGTCGTTGAAGCTTATGCACAGCAACATGAGTTGCTATTTAAGCCTAAACCTGGCAGGATGCATAATGGTCAGCAAATATATGGCTTTGGTAACATAAGCATATATGTGGACTCCCTAAATCAGATGGTGTATGCCCAGAAGGTGGAAGGATGGACTCCTGTGACCCTTGACACATTGCTGACGATGCATAATGACTCTTTGACCAGGAGACGCTGAGTTCAGAGGACTCTATCAAAGAACTGTTGCAGTTCACATTGACATATTGCTTAGACGAACAAAGTTTCAGGTGTTGTTGGTTGTATGCATTTCACTTGGAATGTATCGAGAACTGAGAGGTTAGTATCCCCTTGTTCTTTCATCTTGTCCAGGGTGGCCAGGGTTTCCGGTTGTAGGAAAGGACTTGCCAACACGATTTTCCTTGATATAGACTTTTAGTTTAATACTTGCAACTTTTTTTCTGTTGGTGTTTTTTGTTAAGTGCTCTTGTAATTACATTATGCGATGCCATGTTTTATGATGATTGTTGTAACTTAAGCTTGCTTCGACTCATTGCCTTTTGTTAATTTTTTTTTCCAAGTGCATTATTAGGTTCATATTGCTTTCCCCTGCCATTATATGATTTCGGTATCTCTCTGTCAAAACTTTCTCCATTATATAGGGAGTGCAGACTAGCAACCCCACTAGTAATGCTTTCTAAGTTTCTTAACTGAAATTTTACTTGAGATAGGAAGAGAAATAAAACGGATGGTAAACAGAGACAGACGGAGCTATATACTACACATTCAATACTGCTGAAGTGAAACGGCTTCTGTGGCAAAAATTTTCTGCAAATGACATTGTAGATCATGTTACAGAAAGTTTCCGAGTCGTAGGCTAATCACAGGCCTTCTGTAAATAAATAAATATGATAGAGCTTTTTCTTTCTGCATGAATATATACAGTAATTTACTCAGATTTAACTTTGTCTATAATGAAACATACTAAACTAATGTTTCACAAGCATGGCCTCCATCTTTTTCTTCCTCGCAGCATGTTTTAGTTTCTCCAGTGCCACAAGTCCAACTTGCCTAACTCTTTCTCTGGACAAACCTATACTGAAGGATTATAACAACAACATTGTTAAATCAACTGCAGATGGAAAGCTAAATGTTTCTGTTCCGCACGCAAAGGGGAATCAAAACTATGCATATAAAGTAAGCATTTGAAACAATCATCTGACTTTGAATGTTTATTAAGAGCAACATGTATTAGTAATATGTTGTTACTCACCGTTTACTTATTTCCTCCCACGTAAGACATTCCTTATCAAGACCATAGTAAAGACGTATGATCTCTCTCTCGCGTTCTCTTAGTGTCACTGTGATGAGCTTGTTTACTTCATCCTGTAAATGTATCACTCATATGGTCAATGTTCTGCTCACTTTTGTTAGATCGTATCTCGGGAAGAAAATGCATTCATTTTACCTTGAGAGCCCTGTCATCTACTCCATGCCACGGGTTGTTCTCCACGCGATTATCAGCAATGTACTGAATGTAATAAAAATAATAACAAGTGTTAAATCTGCAGGAAGAAACAAGGTGTGAACTAAAAACTTCCTGAAGGGGACTGGCAGAAACCGCATTGCACTTACACTATGATGGGTTTCTCCTGGAAGGCCATTTAAAGAGGGGAATGCCTCCCTATCAAGCGAAAAGACCTTACTCATTGCCTACATTTAGTAACATTGTACGGTGAGTTACAAAGAAAACAATTACCGGAAACTGGGAATAGCTTGTTAACGGTTAGTACCTCTGTCGCATTTCTGACTTTCTTCTGGGACATATTTAAGTATTCTGCGATTCTCTGAAAGCGAAGTAGGCAAGAAGCGAGTAAGAAAAGAGGGGGAAAAAACACTGTTACAGAAATTAATCGAGTTCCTTTATTTTGATCACAGTTGAAATAAATAATCAACTTACATCAACTGATGGTGTTACTCCTTTCTCTTCTAGCCTAATCTTTGCATTCCGAATTAAGCCTTGCCTTTCATGTAGATGATTAGGCAATCTTACGGTTCTTGAATTCTCAACTAATGCTCTAGAAACACCCTGGCACAATATCATAATGTGAATCAGAATTAGCTTTGCATAGTTACTGATAATTGAACAAATAATATTAACTGGAATCGCATTGGGACTGAAGTGACTAGTAAACTGAAATTTTTTCAAGAAATTGCGTTGCAGAGAATCATAAGTTAGCTTCTGTGTAGAAACAAACAGGCAATCGAATTGAATCGAAATAGTTATCATCCTAATGCTAGAATTTGGCATTTAATAAAAAGAACATTTAATGTTTTTGAAGGTAAAGATGATGACAATAGAATATTTAGATGGTGTTTAAACATGCAAATGAATATTTAGCCTTACCTGGCGAATCCACCAATACACATAAGTTGAAATTTTGAAACCCTTTGAAGAATCAAATTTCTTAATCCCACGCAATAATCCAATCAAACCACCCTATAGAACGAGTGCCATATAAGAAAATAGAAGATTGTTTCTTGAATCAACAGTCCAGTAAGATTAAATTGGCATTTATTTATTGTTCAGAAATTGAAAATCACCTGAACAAGGTCAGCCATGTCGGCACCCATGTTATCATATCGTTGAGCTATATACATGACCAAACGAACATTGCTCATCACCAGCTTCTCTCTTGCCAAAGAGCACTCCATCATTATTGACTGTAACTCAGGGCGAGATATCCTCAAGGAAGCTGCAAGTTGTTCCACTGATGGCTCGCATCTCAACCTCTCCTTCAATCTAAATTTACCCATATGAAACAATGTACATTTTCCCATAAATAAAAATCAAACAGAAAACTCGGTATTGAAATGTATGAAACTATCCAGAACGAGAACCATAGTTAGCAAACAGAACTTGAAATTTGTTGATTACCTCGATTTATGCTCGTCCAAGGAAATGCCATTTTTAATTTTCTTTGATAGACGCACCACTTCTGCATGAGTGAGCAGCTCATCGCTTATCACACCCTTCACATATCCCTTTAATCGATTCTGAATCAGCTCTGGACTTTCCATCGATCTTAGCTGCTTAGAGCCATAATGTTGCATCACTGATTTACTGCGGCTCAATATTTTCTTTTTAGAATTCACTCTTCGTTGCCGAGCAGATACTCCAGAGCAAGTGACTGGTACCTTCTTGCGAGTTTTCTTACTTGGTGAACCAGCTAAAACTGTTCTCTCAAATGAAAGATTCCATTGCTTTTCGAGCATAGACTTGTGAAGCAAAAGAAGTGCCTCCACTGAATATTCAAGTTGAGAGGTTTCCTCCTCAATGTCATTGGACGTTTCAAACCACGGCTCTAACGTAGAAGCATAATTAGTATCCACATGTTCTTTGGGAGCCTTAACAGACTGAGTTTGTTGATTTGATGACGGGAAACTTGGACTATAATTTGATGACTTTTTAGCAGATACCACATTCTTTGTCGAACCAGCTGATCCGAGATCATTGATATATGACAGTTTTTCCGAGATATCAGAATAGTAAAATGAGGAACTCAAGAGCCTCTTCCCAGCGCTAAGTCCTATGACAGCAGCTGTGGCTGTGGCTGTGGTCATCATATGGCTTTTGATCTTGCAGGCACAATTAGCATCACACAATGTCAGCAAACCTTTTGGAATCAAAACCATGCCATACAAATTCTTCCAGGCACATTTTGATTTCACTAGGCTCAGTGTAATACTTCTTTTTGTATTCTAAACTTCCGAAGATGACTTTATTAGCCTTCTGATATCAATCAAAGACGAGTCTTCTATAAACATATTGTCAACACAAAATGTACCCCACTTCATAAAAATCCAATTCTATAGAACTTGCCTAATCATAACTATTTATGCAAAATATAAACTACAAAACAACACCGGAGTATTGGATATAACAAGCAATTGATTATCTAAGAAATTTATAAACAGGAAAAAATCAATAGAGATTGTTATTTCTCAATGGGGTTTTGTTTCCCATTTATTTATTCTTTAAATTTTATTTTCATGAGTCTCCAAAAACATCACTGCCTCCAATTCTAAACAGAACCCATTTGTCTTTGATTGATCTCAAACTTTTTCTTTCTCACAACAAGTTCATGAACACAAGAAGAAAATGCATAGAAAACTAGCCAATAAAACAATAATAACAAGAAGAAGAAGAAGCAAATAATAACCAAAATAGAAACAGAATTTTCAAGAAGAGACTGTTTTGCAGTCAAAGAATTGCATGCATACCTGAAAGGTAAATGTTAGTTGAGCAGAACAAAGAAATAAGAGTCTATTATTCCAAATTAAAGCAATAAACAGTTGGATGTGAATGAGGTTTTGAACTGGAACTAACTGGAACCTCTTGTGTTGTGTTAAAAATGCTCTTCTTGTCTTGTTTACACTATTGTTATTGTAAGATGATTATATTTTTCTTTTCTTTTTTTCAAATTTTAGCATTTTTTTTTTTTTTTAATTTTAGGGAGGAAAAAAAAGAAGAAGAAAATCTAGAAAATAAGTCCAAAATGGGTAGAGATATGGAAAGAAGAGATGGCATTGGCTGGTACAAGATATTGAGGTCCATCTTTGAGTGGTTTAAATGCTGCCATTTTGCTTCTTCTCTCTCTCTTATTTTTTTCTTCATCATCTCTTTTCTTTTATTTACTTTGTTTTGGGATAATTACATTGGGTGCCCCTATATTTTAACAAAACTACAAGTTGTATTTAGCGATGGCAATCTTATACATAATTCTTTTATTTGATTTGATTTGATTTGATTTGCGTTAAAGCAAATATGGATTTAGAAAAATTAATTTATTTAATAAATTGATCAATTCTATTCGTTTATTAAATTAATTAAATAACAATTGGGTACTATAAATTTTGAAATATTATATTTTATTATTAAACTCATGGTAAAATAAAATTTTACTATTTTTCGTTAGTTGATTTTAATGTTAAAATATAATGGTCAACTAAGCTTTTGACAGAAAAATAGTAAGATATTATTTTACCTTAAGTTTAGTAATAAAATGTAATATTTCAAAAATCACAAAACATAGTTATTATTTTATCATAAATTTAATAGTAAAATATAAGTAACCCTATAAATAAATTTAAACAATTTAAGATTCAATTTATTTAATTCGTTTTAAACGAATTAAACGCATCGAATATGAGTATTCATTTATTTAAATAAATCAAATATGAATTATAATACCAAAATTCGTTTATTAAATAAATTGAATGCGAGTTTGTCACATTTTTTATTCGATTTGTTTAGTGTTCAACACGAATTCGATTCATTATTTCATTTTGTAAACCCTATTTATATTTAGTTAATAAATTTCGACAGTAAATTTAATAATTTTACAATTATAACTCTAAAATCAGGTTGTTTGAGGACTTGTCCTTTCAAATTTTGGTTGGAGGAGCAACAGTCAAATTAACATTTCATTAACAGAATATAGGAGGGACTTGCGTCATAAAATATAAAGTATGCCTTCGGTTATGGTTTTGATAAACTTCAGGGACCTTAGTATTATTAGCCTATTTTGTTTGTAAATTCACGTTATTTTATTTTTATCGTTTATTCTTTTTCCAATATAAGAGGGTGATAAAGTCTAAATATAAATTTTAATCTTTTAATTTTTTCGAGGTATTTTGAAAACATTTATTTTTATAAATCCGATTTGAAAGCGAATTTATCTTGTTTATTCTATTAATATGATAATTGGTGACCACACACCGACCACCCACAAAACCATGACTGCATCTTATTGGATTTTAAAATATGATATTTGTGATATGAATTATTATGTGGTATGAATTAATTTATATGCATGGAATTAACTCAATCCGGATGGCAAAACATAATCCTAAACGAATCGAATTAAAATATAATAAATTCATACTCAATTTATTTACTAAATAAATATTCGTGATTTAACGACATGATTTATTTACATTAATTCTTCATAAAAGTATATATAATGGATTTATTAAAAATGATAAAAACTAACAAAATGAAAATAATAAACGAATCAATAAACTCAAATTCGTATTTGATTCATTTAATAAACGAATTAAATTGAATAGATCCATTTACTATACCCACAACTTCTTTAATGCAAATCGAATCAAATGTATAAATAAATATTGACCCAAATTGTCACCCTTAATCCATACAACGTAATAGCATAATCACTTCATTGCTAGTTTCAAAAAGAAAAAAAGGGAAGAAAAAAAAAACATTGTATCAAAATATTAGGCATTGATGTCGTGCAATCAAATGGTGGATGGATTGACAACATTAAAATATAATATTTTCACTTCAAATATCTACCATTGGATTGACCTTAAAAAAAAGATTTTGATGTCTATATTTAAGTTAAAAACTTAAATTAATTCGGCCAGTTTATCCGAATATCTCCAAAAAAGAGGGAAAAAATATGTTTCCTTTGTCATCTAGACATCAAGCATAATCAAAACCCGAAAAAAGAAATGAACAACTATTTGATTTACAATTTCCAATGTCTCAAGTAAATGAAAAATTATAAAACTTATAGACAAACAATCAATCAATCACCTTGAACATGTAACTCAGATGTTGAAATTCCTTTCTGCAGCTGCAATATAAACCTCAAATCACCAGTTAGATTCCTTCAAACAGAAAATAAAGAGCAAACCCAATAATCAATACAGTATGTAAAGAAGGCTGTTGGAACTTGAAAGCAGCAGTCGTCGCAGACAAACGAAACAAAATTTCATGTAAAATTTCCAGAAGATGAAAGAAACATTAATCATATATATATATATATATTAATGCAAGCACAAAGAATGAGCATGTTTTGGATGAGGATTTGCTCAGCCAACTAGGCATGTGAACTACTACTACTACACATTACAATTTTCTCGCCAGCAACCAAAGAAACCCTCGCAGTAAAATCAATCTGATTCCGACATCAAACAATCCTTCCATAGTCTTTTCTTCCACGCGATGCTAGTGGAATGTTTGAGACAGGATAATTGGCCCTACGTCCTACAATAGAATGACAGAATCAAGAAAAATGTTATGAGCTCATTTTGTAACCTATTCGTTCTGCAGAGAAACTGACATGCAGCTCTAGCTAAATAATAACGAGCTGCACAGAAGGTAAAAGCAGAAGGTTTTAATGACTTCACAGAACCAAGTCTCGGGAAATACCCCATGGCATGCCATTGTTGAATGAGTTATTTCCAGGAGAATGCGGGCCTCCAGAGTTGAAGCCGGAAGGAGGAGGCTGGATCCTGAATTGATTCCATTCACTACCCTGAGGAACAGTTGGTCTCATATAATTGTACCGTTGAACAGGTGGTTGTCCTAAACGGCTTGGAGAATTTTGTGAGATATGAGGCATGGAATGAATAGGCTTTGATATGAAACGGGAATATCCGGCCTGTGGCTCTTGAGCTGTGGGAGGGCTGCCAACCTCTACGTGCGAAAATGCTGGAATGGGTCCAGTTTGTCTGGAGTACATCAAACAAAACTGTGAAGAGGTCAACAACAGTGGAAAATAATACAATAAATCAAGAAAATCAACACAGAACACCCCACCCAATTCCCTTTTCCAGAATACCCTTGGATTTCTCCTGCAGGAAGAAAAATCAGAACGAGAACGTATACAGATGCATCACTTATACTAGCGAGGGCTCACTGCAAACAAAAACTTTATTGTCGAATAGAAACCCTTGCACAACCAAAAGGGCAATTCTATTTTTACTGAATGTTCTATTTGCATGATATAGCTGAAATATAGTGCATACCCATCCCGCTTACTTTGAGTCATTTCATATTGCGTCTATTATGTGGAATGAAAGAGTAAATCCAGAATTTGCTGTTTGAGAAAGAAAAAAACAGACATCCACATAAACTGTAGAAAGAAACCAAGTAAATCTACCCAAAAAAATATATAATCCACCTTTGGATGGGTATATTTGAGCATGTGCTTGAGTTACGGTTGAATCTTCCAACTCCAATTGATGAATCTGCTGAACTAAGATGCATTGCTTTGTTGAACTCGATGGTTATGCTGTTCTCCTCTGAACCATCCTCTTGCAGAAGTTGCTCATCACTAAAACAAGAATGAGTAGAAGTCACATTATGGTCAAACAAGCATTTCAATCAGACAATACAGACAAACAAATGTCCAGCTCAAAATCTTGATTCTTGTCATATTTATCTAGTCTATATCAATACCATACGGAAATTTACAATACGCAACAGGGATCATTTTACAAGGAACTACAAGATAAAAATTAAGAAAGAAAATGTAGATATTAGAAAGGAAAGGTGGCTGCTAGTTGCACAGACATGGTAGCCATGTAATGGTCAAAAGAAAGCTGGTTGCTAGTGGATAAAAGCACTTATAGCCTAGGAAATTGTTGTTGCCCTTTGCAGTTGGCAGCACAGGGTCCTCATATTTAGCCACCCAAATGACCCTGAAGAGGGTATAAAGAGCAAAAGCTAAATGAAAAACATTCAGCATTAGATGAATACTACAGTAGGTTATTTGCATGACTGACGGATCAATGTTGATACCTGAGATAACAAGTGCGCAGGCACACACCCATCTACATTGCCAAGTTATCATAGAATTCAATTTAGATAGCCTGATAAGTTCTTGTCTGCTTACCTATAATTGGGATCCCAATCTCCAGGATCTGGTAGCGATAGACTAGCCTCAGGCTTGTCATGAGCTGCTTCTGCGCTACCAGAACCACGGGTTAAGGGGCTCGGCGTATTCTGCATCGCAGAATAACTAGCGGCAATTCCAGAGCCCCCTCTTTGCTGCTTTGAATTGGCAGCACTTGTATTTGACTGTAGATGCAAGGATGGACCACCAAGTACTTGAGGGTTCCACTCGGCTTGGCCAAAGCTGGCACCATCAGTATACTGTCCTTGCCAATGTTGAGATGACAAACTCTCATTAGAATGAGGATTTCCAGAATATCCCCAATTTTTTCTTCTATTATAATGAGTGGCTCCAGTCATTTTTCCTAAAGGAGACCCATGGCAACTGCTTCTTGCTGGGGAAGTTGGACCATAATGTCCAGGAGAGCCGCTTGAAACTTGACTATACGAGCTGGGAGGAGTGAATTGTGAGGGACTAGTGCCAAGGGGAAGTGATACGAACATTCCAGATGATGGGCTCACACCAAGTCCATTTCCTTGTGAATACTGAATAAACCTCTTTCTTGCATCAGGGCTACATCCACGGACTGACGCACCACTCTGCGCATGCATGTTCATCCCAGATGGACCAACAGGTGAAAAGTAGGCAAACATATTGCCACTATCTCCGTAACTCCCATAGCTACTTCCAAGCCCAGTGCCATCATTATAACTTCCATAGCTTCCCACACTACCATAACTATTACCATATCCACATGGCACCACCTGAAAATTTGGGCTATTATGCATGGAAAATTTGCTCCTGCCAGAAACCTAGTTGGAAAGTGACCATAGTTGGCTTATTTTTTATTTCTTGGATCTAAAAAATGAATGTCAGGTAAGTTATGACTACTCTTAGAAATGATAATGAATGAAGTGTATAACCTCTAGTTATAAAACAATGCATTATTTAAAGGAACACAGAACTCACATTAGGAGATAGACCAGCGGCAAACCAGTGGCCCGCACCTGGGTGATGATCCACCTTAATATTTTGAGATGCAGTTGCAGACTGTAAAAATAAATAAATAAAAAGAACAAATGAGAGAGTAAACATGGGAAGTAGATGACATTCGTGGGTTGATAACATTTTTCTTGTGACAAGATCTATACATTTCCACAGAACTTCTAAACCAACTTATAATTGAGGGTTATGCAACAACAGCAATTCATTTCTAAAAGGAAATCCCCCCTCCCCACCTAAAAAAAGGAGACTGGATTGGGAAAACGAGTTTATAAATAAAGTATGCCAAAACAAAATACACTAAAAGAGTTAGAAAACTGTGCAACTTTTTTTATAGTAAATACTGAACCCCATCTAGTTTCGCATGCTAATATTAGTTTCATGATTTTTTCCACCACAGCTGGGTTATTCGAGTGTAGCTAGCAGAGCCATCTCGAAGCTGTATAAACAAACTATGAAGGTTTTCAGAAACAGGAAATTTTCAGCCATTTCCTTAAATTAGAGGGGTAGTTCAGTTTTAATTGTGCTTGACAAGCTTTTGTCTTGAAACAAAATTGACTTTAATAACAATATTGCATTGATTGATGCATCTCGAATTATTTGAAAACAAATATCCTGTACACCATAATTTATGAAGACAATCATATAGCAGTGATTTTGAGGAAAATTTGCAAAAATAACCAATGGCATACAAAAATTCAACAGAATTTATTAAATAAAAACTTAGCCCAACCCCAAAGCAAATATGAGGCTGAGATCCTGAGAAACTCCTTGGCAAATCTGGTGTCAAGCATTGAGAATAACAGTTGGGAGATGTTCATTTTGTTGCTGTGATCCTTGGATTAGAAAATTAAAATACTGATGATGTGAGGATCAAATTTTACAGAGATTCACTTACCACACGGGGTGTCTCAGGTGGAGGCTGGTAAGGGCATGTGAAAGATTCTCCAGTCACAAAAGGATGTCTTGATGCCTGCATGCAGATTGATTCAAACTTTAACAATCTACATCTAGATAATTATATTGCATAACAGCATAGATCAGGTTTCACAGATAAAATAGATGCAGAAAACCAGGAGAATTCAATAACCTGAAAAGGTGACCAACGTTTTGCAGGGTCGAACTCAACAAGTCCCTTCAGGAAATCAATCAAAGCTAATCGTATTTGGCTTTCTGTTAAGTTTCAGGATCAAAGACATCTCAAAAATGTGTTAGTGACACTGAAATACTTCTAAAAATGTCTTTTACACTTCAAACACAAAAATCGGGATGCTAACCTTTGCTAATATCTTCCATTGATAAGTTCTTTCTATAAGGATAGTTTGTAACAATTTCTTCAAGGTTCTTATGATGGAAATACTCTTTCCCAATCAATGGTTTTTTCAACTCCCTCTGAACAGAAACCGTCAAATTTGACCATCAGGCAAAAAGAAATACATCACAGAGAGACTTGTAAACTTACAAATTGTTTACAGAAAGACTAATTTACCAAAGATGTAACAAGACCGATTCATTTACAATTACGTTTTCTAGTACTTGTAAATTTTCCTCTTATGATGAAAACTGTAATATAAATACTTACAGCTTCATATTCTATCTCTGTTAATGCTTGGTAAGCACTTCTTCCACTCATAGAACCACTCTCCATATTGTGGACACTCCCTATGCACTTAAAAAACTTGCTTGTATTTTTGGCCTCCTTTAGTACATAATCAGGGGGCTGGGCTCTAAAACATGTCAACCATACAAAAGAAACTATTAAAAGATTTGTAAAAAAATACAACAGGTTACAAGTTCCAAAAACAGCTTTTTTGTCAGTATAAAATCTCGAAAACAAAATATCTGTTTGGAAAAGCTGACAAGAAAATAGGAGCCAATAAAGGTTAGATCATTTTCTTATAAATTTTCATCAACCTAATTAAACTTCATTCCAAACTGGATTTCCAAGAAGGAAGAGAGAAGAAAGAACAAGCCCCTAAATTCAAAAGTGGAGACGTTCATCCAAGAAAAAAGTTTCAGGCAAGCAGGTATGCAGGATTTTTGGTCACGAGGCTCGGCTAGGCACACACACAAAGATATATTATATTTTGGGTAGATACCAGAACGGTGTCCTGACATCTCCACACACTCCATAAGCATAGAGAGTTGAAAACTAGCTTCCACCATTTGCTTTCTATGTTAAATATCAAAGGTAGACAATAACCATCACTCATAAATTACTGTAAAATTGAGAAAGCATGAGCTACCTCTAACTTACAACATGATTTCATTTTTCAAAAGAAGACTCCTATAACATATTTGCAAACAGCTATTAATACCTTGCTTTCCATTTTTTTCCCAGGTGAGCACAGCAACAATTCCACGGCAAAAATAAATCACACAGAACAAAATATCAAGAAAACAATAAGAATGTAATATACTCCTATTTACAAACGCACAAAAAAAGTTACCCAAGTGTTTTGATCATTCGCCTCAAAAGATCAAATTCTGAAGCTCCTGGAAATAATGGGAGCCCTAGAAACAATTCCGCGACTATGCAACCAAAGGACCACATATCAATAGCCGTAGTATATCTAGAAAAGAGTTAAGGCCTAAAACTAATGATAGTTAGGAAATTATGGACACAAAAATGGACATCATGGTCAGAATCATTAATGCATCAAATACCATAAAGGACAGCACTTGAAGGCTCCAACCAACTTTTAACTGGTAGAAACTATTGGAGACATGCATTTAAATATCTAAACTTGCCTTCACAACATACAAGTACATAATACCCTCCTGATTTTGGGCATAAAAAGTTATCAAACTAAACAAGATAATGTACCAAACAAGTAGGTTTTTGACTTCTATTCGGGCTGTCATCTCTTCAGAATTTAGGGATGTCTATATTCTTTTTTTTCCCCTTGTCCAGTGTTGTGAAGTGGTGGTGGTCTAATAGAAAGAGAATTTTGGTGTCAAGACAAGTTTTTTGCAGAGCTACCACGGCTATATTTCAGCTGAGCTATACTTTGTATAGTCTTCGTTCCCTTTTGGGCTCATGTA
>SKCR01041532.1:0-75446 GCA_019454045.1 Zanthoxylum bungeanum
ATTAATTCGTTAGCGACGTAAATAATAATTTCGCCAGGCGCAATTATTTATTTAAATTCGGTTTAATTAACGTCGCGACGTAAGCTCGGTATTTCGGAAATATCGAACCCGAACGCGTGAGGGGACGTGGGCCCCCTTTCATGGGAAACGTGTGGGGCCCACATGACACGTGTCATTACATTGCATGGTGTTAGTGTACAAAACACTCTATGGCATTGCATGGTGATAGTGTATAAAACACTCTATGGCATTGCATGGTGATAGTGTACAATTCACTCAATTGGTTTGCATGGAGTTTGAGTGTTGGACACTCTAAGCCATTGCATGGTTTGTGTCATAGATTTATTATTAATTTAATAAATTATGGCATAAATATAAATTGATTTTTGGTAAAACAAAAAAAATCAATCACACAATTCTCTTTTTTCTCTCAAATTGCCGAAACTTCACCATTGAAGGGCAAAGGAAGATTTGATCTTCCATTCTCCATATTTGCTAGCACAAGCAAGGGATCAAAGGAGGTGATAGGGAAACCATCAAAGAGCTTGGAATACAAAAGCTTGGAGCTTCAAGTCTTCTTCTTCCCTTGGCCGAAACCAACCAACCAACTTGGAGCTTGGAGATTCAAAGGTTTTGTTCATCTTCTTCATCACATAACTTTGTAAGTATGATTCCGCCATGCTTCAAGTCTTTTATATATATTCATTTTAGTATTTCATATGCTTAATCTTTGTTTGGGACCTATATAATAGAAACCAACAACTTCTATATTCATCTGATTCGTTCGGATCATACATCGTGCGATGTGATGATCGTATAAATCGCGTCAGATGATAATCAAACAAATCCGCTGACGAAAACCTTTCCTCAGCAATTTGAGCGAACCTTACATAGTTCGGGTGTAGGACACTTGAGTGACTCGCTACGTGCCAAGTGGGAGATTGTTGGATAATATGACCCATAGCGTCACTATTTGCACAGATCATTGTGTTGTTGTAGCAAATTAACTATGTGACAAGGAAATTGCACTCTCATCATTTGTGATTAGATCACCATAGATATATAAATGAAGAGAGGTCCCTATGATTAGTTCCTGGATTGAGATGATATGAGACAGTATCAGTCCACGAATGATTAATCATTAAATATCCCTAGCCGTAGTATTATCGAGACTGGACATCGATAATGCGGAATAGGCTAGTATTGCACTTGTGCGCGTTGTGAGGGCACACGACATAGTTCTCATATATATAAGTATTGGATACTTATGCAAGTGCGATAGGAGGTCGTTTTCACCGATGGTACGGGAAACAGCTTCGCTCTGGATAGACCCCTCGGAATCCCATTGGTATTATGACGATGTGTCTATGGGAGGCCGAAATCAAGGTAGGTGTGTATAGTCTTAACCTGAGACTTACATCGCTAATGCTTACGACAATCGATATACTTTAGTTGAGGTCGTCTAGGACTGTAACCGGTTCTGTGTACGCCATGCCGGGTATATTGAGAATCGTAGTGTATTGGATGTGATGTCAAGACGGAAGTGTCACTCCAGTCATAATGGAGATGATGTCACGCAGGATACGGTATTAGTGCTCTTTAGTGATGCGCATCCAATCGTGATATTATGACCAGGTCATGAATATCCGATTATAGAGACTAGTTACCAGACATCCGATATGTGTTTCGGACGGGGCAGACACTTATCCAGCCCCAGCCCTAGCACGTGACTATCCGATACTGGACCGATATGCACAATACATTAGTATACTACGCTTGATACAGATCTTAATATTCTTAAATGGATATGTCTGGAGAATTGGGTAGACTTGGTGCTTTGCTAGGAGTCGACCTTGTCTCGTAAATCGGTAGAACGTAGTACTTGGTACGTACGTGATTCGGATACTCCGACGACCGTATTTACTGCCAGATTATCCGGGGATCTCATGGGTCGCTTCCCGATAATCCACCGATGACGCACAACTCGCACTCTTGAATAATCTGGGATTATACAGAAGAGAGAGAAAATTAATCTAGGATTAATAACGGAAGTTTTATCCGGGATAAAATGTCGTCTAAAGAGAGAGAATGATTAATTCGGAATTAATCGATGTATTAATATATTGGATATATTAGACGAAATTAGATTTCGACGCGGAATTAAAATTAGATTTTAATTCGGGCAAACGAGTTAATTTAGAATTAATTCGTTAGCGACGTAAATAATAATTTCGGTAGCCGCAATTATTCGATTGAATTAACGTCGCGACGTAAGCTCGGTATTTCGGAAATATCGAACCCGAACGCGTGAGTGCACGTGGGCCCACTTTCATTTGGAAACGTGTGGGGCCCACATGACACATGTCATTCTAATGCTTTGCATGTAGATTGTGTACATTGCACTCAATGTCATTGCATGGAGTTTGAGTGTTTGACACTCTAAGCCATTGCATGTTATGTGTCATAATTTTATTATTAATTTAATGAAAATTATGGCATAAATATAAATTGATTTTTGGTAAATCATTTTAACTTAATACAAAACTTCTTCTCTCTCATTTTTTCTCCTCTTCTCACGCCCAAAACTGAAACATGTTACTGGTTTGGAACCAATTTTGGCGTGGACTTTAGGGAAGCAAAGAGTGGATTTTCATGGTGAAAATTCAAGTGCTAGCACACTACGAGTCTTGCGAAGGTGGTAGGGAGGTTCACCCATGAGGCGGGATTCATCCGACGGAGTTTGGAGCTTCGTTTTGAGACCCGAAACTGCCAAGACAGTGAGCATGGACTGCTGCAGTGGGCTTACAAAGGCAGTGCGTTTTTGGGCATGATTCGTCTTCAAATCGACATAACCGATCAATGTAAGTATTCCGCTATCTTCGTTGGTGTATTCACGCATGTTTTCATGTCTTCTTTGATCTTGGGACCTTAGAAAATACCAACACCAAGCTCTTAAACTAGGATCTAGGGGCATCTATCATCCTTAGTCCTGAACTAGGATCTAGGGATGTTACGTATTGACGTCCCCCCAGTCCTCTACATGTGCACATGTCATCCGTCATTCCATAGATGTATCTAGTTACATACTGAGGTGGTTTTTTCCCTCATGCCTATAAAATCATAAATCTCAAGCTCTTAAAATTTATTTTCTAAAATATTTCTTAAAATATGCTCTTTCATGAAATAACTGTGATAAAACTGGCTAACGCCCTAAGTGCATAAAAATAAGTCTGATATAAAAAAATACGAAATAAAAATCAAGTAAAAAGAAAAGTGCACACTAACAGGTTTAGAATCTGACTTGCACTGATTACTCTGCCGATGAAAATTATGGTTCTTGCGATGATCTACATTTGATAAACTAGATTAGAAATGGACTAAGAAACGTACCACATAATCAGGCTAAATTTACTTATTTAAGGGGTTGTTATCACTCTAATATGTATCATACTTATATCAAGATGTAATATATGTATTCGAGCTAATACGAGACCCTTAGGGTGGTCTCTAACATGCTAGGGTGAAACTGGAATGGTTTAAAACTATGTTGGGGAAGTTGTTGTATTCGCATCGCGACGTAAGGCATTGCGCGTCGCGACGTGCTTAATTCCATAAACGAATTACCTGAAATTTTCTAATGCACGTCGCGATGCAAGTCCTTGTGCATCGCACCGTGTTCAATCTAGAAGAAATTCTGCACAAAATCTCCAATACATGTCGCGACGCGAGCCCATTTTCCAGGATCCTAAGCTCACTTCCTCAAGTTTTTCTTACCCAAATGCACCACAATTACACAATCCATCACAAAATTTTATCTTCACATATACTAAACCACCATTTCATCATCCATAACTCTTTCATCCCAAAATTCTCAAATTACCCTAAATCTAATATATTCAGGAATTGGCCATTACATAATATAATTAATTTCTTATTATATTATCCACCTAAATGCAATCATTTGCATGCCCATATCACTAGTAAAGCATCAATAAACTTAAAACTTCATATTTCAAGTTTGGGTCAAGACTTCTTACCTCTCTTAGTTTGATTCTTTTTCATCTTCCAAACTCTCAATTGTTGCTCATCTTCTTGCTTGCTTCATCTTCTCCCTTTTTCTCTCTTTTCTTTCTTTTCTTCTCTTATTCTTCTTCTTTTTATTCTCTTGTTCTTCTTTTTCTTTTCTTCTTCTCTTTCTCCCCCATATTTTCTTCTTCATTCTCTTTTCTAATTTTCTGAAATCTTGAATAGTGTTCCCCTTATATACTATGGGTTATATGAAATTTGGATATATGAAGAAAAGCTTAGAAAAGTTGGGAAAGTTTGAGATCTTTCTAGATAGGTCCGCAGTACTATTCACCTTTATTTTTGACTTGCTTTTTTGACCTATTTCTGGTCAGAATTAGAAAAATATTCAATTTGAAAGATATAGGTCTCAATCTTTGCTTTTTGGAGATATAAAATTCATAAAAATCGGAGTTCGTATGAAAAAGATACGTCCCAAATACCATGAGCTGCCCGCAGTAGAACATTATATAGTTTCGTATCAGAATTTCGAGGAATTTACCGATTGTCCCCAAACTCATTTCATGATTGTACATGTGTTCAAACATAGTTTTATTATGTGACACTTATTCGATGATGCAACAGTAGTTGAGATTCCCGGTGGTTACACCATGGAGCAAGACTTGAAGACCAAGTGATGCATTATAAATTTTATTACTAATTAGATTAGTCTAGGAAAAATAAGAGTTCGGTCAATGCAAAATTTATTTTATGTTATATGTATGTCTAAATTCGAAATGTTTGAACACATGTCATATAGATTAGGGTGCCTACTCTTGCATTTTCACATGCTATAACATGTTTTGGATGCATAAATATTCTAGACATAAAATTGATTTTATGAAATTTAAAAGGGTTAAATTGGAATATGATGTGCATAAAATAGAATTAATTAGATTAATTGATTTAATGGTTTAAAATTTGGAAATTCTAAAATTACGGGGTTAATAAATGCATCATGAATTCCGTTGGTATATCGGATGGAAATTTGGAAGTAAATTCCATAGCCGATTCTGAATGGACAGTAGTGTGGTCTGCACTCGGGATACAACTCCACGTACTATTGGAAATTATAACATGCTTAGATTAATTAAATGATTTAATTAAAAAAATTTCTACTTCAGAATTTCATATTTTGAACTTGTTAGTGTACCAATATTTTAAGAATTAAAATATATTAGGTCACTAAACCTGACTTAATTAACTTAGTTTAATTGAGTAAAATAATTAGTAGAGACTAATAGATATTCATGAATTAAACTTTTAAGACAAAAAAATTGGTAAGATGATTAATAGTGTACTCGTGTAAATGAAAGTTATGTTTTAGCCACGTATAAATTTATAGACACCAGTGAATTAAAATATTTGATAGTTTAAATAGAAACCTTAAGATTAAAATTGTGAGTGGGAGAGGGATATACGATAATATATCATGTGATCTCTATTTTCAGTCACATAAATGTGAGATTCAAACGGCGCCTCGAGACGGCTTTGTTTTCATCACCCTAAGGATGGTGTCCGTTTTGGTTCAATATCAAGTTTGAACTTCGAGAGGATAGGAACTTTAGATGTATATAGTGAACTGACCTACCCTACGATGACACTTCACTAATTAAGTCTAAGGGTTCCGAAACAACGAGTCACACTCACAAAGGAATGAATAAATGTTAATCAAAATTCCTTGATCAAATCAAACGATGGTTAGTTAATATAAGAATAAGAGTTATTCCTATATATATTAATCAATTCAGATTGTCTCGATCTATCATGTAAATACTTTACCTACCTTACGGCGACACTTATTTGTGGGATGATAGATTTTCGTGGCATAGTAATTCTCTTAGGTTTCTGATTCATTATACATGGTTAATACATCATATTTAATTTTATGTTAAAATATTTTTTGAATGGATTTTGAATGCATGTTTACTTTATTTTATTTCAGCCATAGTTTCTCCAATTATTGCTATTATCTGTAATGAAAAATTGACAGCAAAAAATTATGTAAAATGGAAAAGTAACATGAAAGCCATTCTGATATGTGAAGACCTTAAGTTTGTCCTGACGGAGGAGTGTCCACCCGAGCCAGCCATAAACTTTGGCCAAGTTATGCTCGATGCCTACCAGAAATGGGTCGCGGCTAATAAGAAAGCCCACTGCTACTTGCTAGCAGGGATGTCCGAGATTCTTGCTACAAAGCATGAACCTATGGCTACAACACCTTTGGTGATGGAGCCATTGCAGGGCATGTTCGGGCAGCCTTCAGAACGGCAGCTATAGGAACCAATTTCCTAGCGTAACAGAAACACCTTATGAACCTGAGATCGGCCTTGAAAAATTATTCTTCCCTTCTCTTTGCTTGGCCGAATGTAACCAGCTTCTTTACTGAAATCTTGCTTTTGTTTTTAATAAAATTTTAGCCCCAAAACACCCCACGAACAGCGGCTCAAAGTTGTACTGTTTTGAACCAAAAATACACCAAGCACACCCCTGAAACAACCCCTGATTTGCGCCTACTCAAGCAATATTTCAGGTCTGATTTTTTAATCAAAACAACCCCCTAACAATCTTGAAATACACCTTTTATTTTTCCCTTCCCTTTGCTTGGCCGAATGTAACCAGCTTCTTTACTGAAATTTTGCTTTTGTTTTTACTAAAATTTTAGCCCTGGAACACCCCTGAACAGCGGCTCAAATTTGTACTATTTTAAACCAAAAATACACCCAGCACACCCCTGAAACAGCCCCTGAATTGCGCCTACTCAAGCAATATTTTAGGTCTGATTTTTAAATCAAAACAACCATCTAATAATCTTGAAATACACCTTTTATGTTCCTTAATTTTTCTGGATTAAAACCAAATCAAACTGAACCCCTGAAACCCCAAATTAAATGGCGGTAGAGCAAAATCTGCTCAATGTCATGAGGTTGATGAACATAACATAGGTATTCAATATTGGGTTAGTGATCTGTTTAAATCCATGGCTCGTGGTACAGTGTAAAAGTGAGTTCTAAGTGTTATTAAGAAATCGTTAATTAATACTTCGATGAGATTATACCGAAAGAGATTTGACGTTTATAACTGTATCTTTGGTATAATCTGGATATTTGTCATGGAAGGATTATATGTATGCAATGACCTCGACCTATATGGTTCAATGAGTTTATCTGTGGTCGTCAATTTACAGGTGGGTAAATTATGGACACGAAATTGGATTTTGTGATGGATATATACGAACTTAGAGCATTTGCCATAATGAAATATACTTGTAGAGCACTATGGCAATAATTATAAATAATATTGATTATTTATAAATCCTTTAACGATTAATCGAATAAATATATGCAAATAGACATTTCAGTAATTTTTTGATTAATGTGTATTTGTATTTAATATAATATTTTATTAAATACACATTAATTAATTATCAAATAAGATATTGACATATGTCATAAATATATGCATTTTGATTATTTAAAGTAAATATGATACATATATTTAGATATTTATATTTAAGTAATTATTTAATTATTTAATTGTTAAATTATTAAAGTAAATGAAATATAAATATCTAAGGTTATGATTAAGTTGAAATGGATTAATATGATTGTTTTATCTTTTTGTAATACATTTAAAGTTGTAGTGTACAATTTAAACAAGTAAACTAAAGCTTAGTTAATTAATAAAAATTGAAACAAATCTAGATTTTTTTTCTCCTAGGTTTCGGCCCAAAGGGGGGAGTATATAAAGTTTTTGTTTCATTTTTATTTCATTAGGTTAAGCCGCCAAATACACAAAAGTGAGATTTGAGAGAAAACAAAAAGTGCTAAAGCTTAAATTTAAGAAAAGCTTGGAAAATCAACATGTGATGTAGAAATTGTTTCTATTGCTCTAGGTACAACATGTGATGTAAATATGTTTTTATACTTCTTTTGTTTTTTGTTGAGATGCATGGAAGCTTGAATGAAATATATGTGCATGTATGAAATTAAAGTAAGCTTATAAATTGTTATTAAGCACACTTTTGTCATTAGATGACTTGGTTGTATTCTGTAATATCCCGCTGTAACACCCCGCCAGAGGCAGGATGCTACCAGTAGGAGAAAAGATTGACCCATCTCCATAAGCCTCTAAATTTACAAAAATTCGGCATGATGTATCCTAAAATCGGACAACCTGGATCGCAGTCCAGCATTAAAAGCAATCCAAGAATACCTAAACAAATAAAAGGACCTTAGGTCCACACAAATCTCATCAAAATCATATCCTATGGGCTCCGTCCACACTATCTATCAAAACTCAAGGGCTTTGTGCCCACCATTAGATGATTTGGTTGTCATTCTGTAATATCCCATTATGACATCCCGCAAGAGGCAGGATGTACCGGTAGAAGAAAAGATTGACCCATCTCCATAAGCCTCTAAATTTACGAAAATCCTACATTATGTATCATAAAACCGGGAACCTGGTTGCAGTCCAGCATCAAAAGCAATCTAAGAATACTCCAAACAAATAAAAGAACCTTAGGTCCACACAAATCTTATCAAAATCATATCCTAAGGACTCCGCCCACACTATCTATCAACACTCAAGGCTTTGTGCCCACCATATCATAAACAATCAAAACTTTAACTTATTAATACAAACCATGTGCTCAGCACGATAAATAAAAAAAATAAATCAGATATCCTAATCTTCTAAATCTTTTCCCAGAACACTTTCGAGGGTGACTGATGTTGGACAGTTATGACCCATAGCGTCACTATTTGTACAGATCATGGTGTTGTTGTACAAATTAACTATGTACAAAGGAAATTGCTCTTTTCATTTGTGATTAGATTACCAAGATGTATAAATGATGAAAGGTCCATATGATTAGTTCCTGGATTGAGATGATATGAGACAATATCAATCCATGAAGGTTTAATCATTAAATATCCTAGTGAGAGTATTATCGAGATTGAACATCGATAATGCGTAAAAGACTAGTATTACACTTGTACGCGTTGTGAGGGCATAACGACATAGTTCTCATATATTTGGGTATAGGATACTCATGCAAGTGTAGTATGAGGTTATATTAATTAGGAGAAGAAACGATTAATTTGGAATTAATCGATAAAATAATATATTCGATATATTTGACGAAATTGGATTTCGACTCGAAATTAAATTTAGAATTTAATTCGGGCGAACGAGTTAATTTAGAATTAATTCGTTAGCGACATGAATAGTAATTTTGCTAGGCATAATTATTTAATTTCGTCGCAACATAAAATTTGTTAATTTGGAATTAGCGAACCCGAGCCCTGGAGTGTTTGCGGGCGCACTCGCATTGCGAATTAAAGTGCGACCCACAAGTCACATCAAGCATCATATCACTAGTCAATCGATTGATGTGATGTCTAGTCACTTTGAGTGACATGACAACATGTCACTATTGATTGATGGTGGTATATGGAAGACATTAATTGTCCTTTGCTTTGACTTTTTGGAAAAGGAAAAAATGGTATATGTTTATTGTTTTTTGAAATCAATTAACTAAAAAAAACACATTTTTCTCTTCTCTTTTCCTCTCCCCACTCTCTCGTCCAATGGGCATTCTTCCTCTTCTTTCACTGCATTTTGCCGTGATTTGCTGAGGTGTAGGAACTAAAGGAAATTTTTGTGGCAAAAATTCCTAAGTGCTAGCACACATTCGAGTCCTTGCGAAGGTGATGGGGAACCGCACTTGTGAGCTTGGAATCACAACACAAAAGCTTGGAGCTTGGAGGACCAAGATGACCGAAAATTGGAGAGCAAAAAAAAAACAGTCCACTGCCGTGAGAAAGCCATGGAGGGGAGCTTGAAGTTTTGTTCTTCGTCGCATCGCTCAATCTAAGTTTTCCGCAACTTCCTTGTTGTATTCACATGTATGTTTCTTGCTTAAAATGATCTTGGGACCTTAGAGAAACCCATGATCTGTCCAATATTGTAGCCAATATTGAGAATGAAACTTTTTAGGGTTAAAATTGGGTTAAAATCAATTTGAGCATGATTTGATGAAATTGTTTGATTGAGTATGTTTAAATGATGTTTAATTGAAGTTGTGCATGATCAATTTCATAAAATGTGATTGGATCAATTTTCCCCAATTTATGAGGCTTGGCCGAGAATGATGATGCCCTAATGTCTTGGTATTTTTGTTTCTTGATCATGGATGACTTGAACAATTGGGTAATGGTTCATTTGTAATTCAATTGGATTGAAATAGAATTGGACATTAAAATCCCCAAATGCCGAGAGCTTACTAGCATGAAATGGGTTTGATTTTTGATTAAAATATGTTGGACATGTTTTGATGTTAATGAGCATAATTAATTAGGCTAATTGATGTTTTGGAAGTGTTAATTTGGCTAATTAATTATGGCTTACACTTTGGTTAATTGTGTTATAAAATTTGGAATTTGGTAATTTAATTAATTGGGCCTATTTTGGAAATTGGGCTTGTAAACTTGTAATTGGGCTTATTGGGGTTGGTTGTACCAAGATGGGTTTAGGCTAAATTGGTTTGATCCAATTGGGCCCAAAACCATATCCAAAAAGTCCAATTATGACTTAATGGACCTTTAATTATAATTGGGACTAATGGGCCTAAATTGGCTTCTTGGAAAATAAGGGTGATTTCTTAAATGGGCTTTGGTATTTGGGTTTAACCCATGTTGACCAAAAGTCCATGCCTTAGAAATTAATTAAAAGCCAATTGGACTTTAAATTAAATTGACATTGGATGTTAATCGGGCTTTGAGACCCGTAACGGTTAGATTTAAAATCTAAGTGGTAAAGGTTCGTTAATAAAGTGTAATATTTAATTTGGAATTAAATAAATGAATTAGAATTAAATGCAAATTAAATGGATTTAATTGTTGTTTAATTTAATTCAAGAATTCGTACTTTGAGTACTTATTCGCAAAATGAGTTTGACTCGCGCAAAAGCAAATCGTGTTTAAACATTGGATGGTCATTAATTATCAGATTAATTAATTTGATTAGATTGATTGATAACATGCTTGTGTGAATACATGGTTGCGATGCATGAATAATGTATATCGGATGGATATTAGATGGGTGGGGCAATTTTGGAAATGGTTTGTAATAAATTTAGAATTTATTAATTGGACCTGCGTGTCCAGCCTATTACCTCCTTACTATTTCTATTTCTCTTCTCACCTATTCCCCTCAATGTAAATGAGGTTTCTTTAGAAGTGTTATGTAATCGGGTAGAAGTAATACTTGTGCTAGCGGGAGAGAGGAAATGGGGAGATTTGTTCTAGGAACAATGTGTTAAAGTATCCATCCGCATATCATTATTATATTTATTTATATGCACCTTATTATGTGTTTAGAATGCATGTTTAAAGGTGTATGATGATGAGACCTTAAAAGATAATAAATTGGTTGCCAATTGCACGCGAAAAATCCTCAACATCATATTAAGCGTTTTTTCTTCCATTGAGTGATTCTTACTCAAGATCCAAGATTGGCATTGGTTTGTTGGTCAAAATCAAGGCCTTTGTCCGTCGAGGATGTGTTTGAATCATAAAGGCTTTGTTCCATATTGGTGTCTTGTCCAAGTTGTTATTTGTTGGCCAAAGTCAAGATCACTTCTTGTCCATCGACATTGATTACGAAGCTTTCCAAGGTCAATGGGTTCCGCTTAACTGGGATCACTAAGTTTGTTGTGCCAAAGCCAAGGCTTAGTTGATTCAGAGGAAAAAGGTTAGGCAATATATTGGATATATTGGCATATATAAGATATATGTTTTGGATTTCGATGTCCACCTACTGGATCTAGGAATTGGATGGGATCCAATTGATCTTAGAGATCTACCTAGTTAATTATCATACAATTTGTTGGCCAAAGTCAGATTGTGTGTATTAACAGGATTCTAGCCCACTAGGAAACAGGTTTTCCCGAGTACTCCACAGAGGGTTACATGCTCACCGAAAAATAGTGGGAGGCAAGTATTAAATTTGCAATATTCGGTTAGTTACTTGCCATATGCGCTCATTACAAATATTTCGTCAAATAAATTAATTATTAGTTGGACTAATATTTAATCGTTGTTTTAATAAAACAGTTGGACTGTAATCAAACAATTTAAATTATAGTTGATTATATAGTTGGACTAAAGTAATCATTATGATGAATAGTACCTAAAATCGTTGATTAAATAGTTGGACTATTAGAATCAAGATAATTGAAAGATTAGTGTTTAAAACATAATCCTCGGTGAAAATGTATTTAAACGACTTTAATTTTCAAATTGGGAATAATGAATCAGGATAGTCCTGGAAAACTGAGAAGTTAATCTATTTGATAGAATAACATCTTGGGCCTAAGCCAGGAGTTAAGTAAATAGTAGAACATGATATTTGGAATATTCATATGATGATAACTTTAGTGCTTAATACAATAAGCTTGCCAAATAGACTCCTTAATTTCTTAATCAGAACTAAGGATTAGATCCTTATAGTATGATAATGAAATTGAAGGATCTTCATAGATCTATCTTTAGATCTTTGAAGAACTAAATTGCAATAGTAAACTCTTGGAGAGTTAATGGCTATTCTCAAGGAGACAAAGTCAAAGTTTGCAATAAGGCAAGAAGCGCAAGGCGCATCTTACTTCGATATTCTAGAAGGCCAAGGCTTTGCCAAAGGCTTGGCCAAAGGCTTCTGGGGTGTGAAAAGGGGCAAAGGTAAAATCATTATAATCTTCTGGGAAGACAAAGGACATATCCCAAGATGTCGGCCTAAATTATGGCAAACGGGGACGGAAGCGTGACTGCCGTATGGACAAGGCAGACATGAAGGAATTGATGACGGGCAAGGCTCTGACTTCAAATATGTTTGTCATCAACATGTTCACTACTAGTATTAAAATTGGATTTTAGATATTGGATGTGGTACATAAATATGTACTGATGTGTAGAATCTGCTATGAGCAGGATACTAACTTCAGATGAGATTAATCTACGAATAGGAAACAGGACGAGAGTCGCTGTTTTAACAGTAGAAACCTAAGTTTAGGAACTACCCTCTGGGTGTGTACTTAAATTAGGAAACTGTTAAAATGTAACTAGTTTGACTAGAAACATTATCTCTATATCAGAGTATAATCCGTTGCGGATATACCTTTATATTCTAGAACACTAAAGTGTTTTATTTTATAAAGATGATATTGAGATAAACACATTAGATGTGAATAACAGTATTTATATTTTGAATATAAATAAATCTTAAACGTATAACATGACAAACAAATAGCTCAAATTGAATTAATCAGTTGAGACTTATAAATGGCATTGCTGTCTGGGACACAATTAAACAAGTCTTGTATATCCACACTTTTGAAGAGTGGATACTAGGACAAATTTGATTCCATTCAAATAATGTCTACAAATCTAGTTTATTGGGCAAAGTGCCTAAAACACCTTTTACTTGGTAAAAGTGCAAGTGCCACCGATCAGTTAGCCCTTGGTCATAGTGACGTAAGTTGGCCCATGTCAAGCTAGGCTAGAGGTGGATATGAATATTTCTTGACCTTTACGGATGTGGAATCGCGTTATGGTTAGATGTTTTATTAGAAACACAAATCGAAAAATTTTAGAGTTTCGACACGAAATAGACAAACAGATCGGCTAAAGTATTAAACGATCGTCACGGTTAGACCATGATGAAAATTTTTAAGCAATAAGTTTCTTATATACTTGAAAGAGTATAGTATTCTTTCAATGAGGACTCCTCCCGGAACACGTCAGTTTGACGGTGTGTCTGAACGGAGAAATCAAATTTTGTTGGACATGAGAAGGTTAACCATGAGTCGCTCTGAGCTACCATTACCTTCAACGGATACGCATATAACAGTGCAAAACTTATTTTGAATAAGGTTCCATAAATATTTGTTAGACAGACTTCATATTAGATATTAACAGGAAAGAAACTAGGTTTTCTTATTCCTAAAGATTTGGTAATGCTAGGCATACGTTTGGATGATACCAAACTAAAACCCAAATCGGATAAGTGCCTAATAATGGTTATCCTAGGGAAACCAAAGTACAGTACTTATACAACTCACTAGAGAACAATGTAATTGTTGCTCGCCATGCGGTTTTCCTAAGAGGAATACCTTTATGCAGTGGTAAGTTGGAGGATAGTAAAACTCGATGAAAATCAGAGTAATACTATTCCAGGCACCTATTCCTTAATGTAACACAAATAGTTCATCAAGGATGAAACTATACCAATAATCTTCGAATACACAAGAACAGCGTAAGTCGGAAGGAGTCAGAAAACAACCTGGGGTATGGGTTTATGATCTCACCTCATAAAGATGTCAATCTTATTGAGGAATACGAATTGACTACATATGAGGAAGTGATAGAAGGTATTGACTCCCTATTATGGTAAAGTGCCATGATGTCCAAAATGGATTCCATGTATACCAACTATGTTTGGACACTAGTTGTAGTACCGCAAGGCATTGTGCCTACAGGTACTATATAAGTCTTCAAGGAAGACATACATAGAAGGCAACATACCAACGTACTAAGCTGGGCTTGTAGCGAAAAGGTATCGTTATCAACATTGTGTCGATTACGACGAAACCTTTTACCCATTGCCATGGTTAAATCCATTTGGATGATGCTTGCTAATGTTGGATATTTCATTTATGAAATATGGCAGCTGAATGCCAAAATCACTTTCCTTAACGGAAACCTTTTGGAGGATGTTTAAAACATCCTGGCGGTTTTGTCGTACTAAAACTAGCAAACAAGGTTTGCAGGTTAATTCGATCCATGGATGGATTGAAGCAAGCATTCGGTTTTTGGAACTATCATTTTGATGTAATCATAATGGAATATGATTTAATTCAAAAACGAAATGATTCTTGTGTATATAAGGAGGTTAGTGGGAGCGCACTGACAATAAATGTCCTAAATAATGATGACATGTCATTTCTTGGAAATGATAATCCCATAATAACAATCGGTGAAAGCTTAGCTTTCATGAAAATTCTCTGTAGAATTATTGGGTGAAACAACATTTATTCTAGGAATAAAGATCTAATGGGATAGATTTAAAGTTGTTAATACTCTCCAAGAACTCGTACATTGAAAAATATACGCGACCTGGTGTCTCATACGCTTTGAGCATATGGAGTCACAATCAGGCCAATCCAAGTGATAGTCACTGGATTGATGTTAAGAACATCCTTTAGTATCTTAGTGGATCTAAGGATACTTTCTTAAACTATGGAGAATGAGAACTTGAAGTGACTGGGATCACCTATGCAAGTTTCCTAACCGGTAAAACGACTATAAGTCGTAACAACGATACTATACAGTTTGAATAAAAGAACAATAAGCTCGAAATCTTCCAAGCAAGATACTGTTACCGAATAAACAACAAATGCAGGTTATTGTTGCAGCTGAGGCAGTAATAAAAGCCATTTGGGTCGATAATAATCCTAATTAGATTAGGAATAGTTCTGTTAGCAGCTGAGCTAGGCTACAGCATAGGCTAAAGAATTAATGGTCTCATGCAAGTGTAGTATGAGGTTATGATTACCGATGGTACTGGAAACAGCTTCGCTCTGGATAGACCCCTCAGAATTCCATTGGTAGTATGACTATGTGTCTATGGAAGTCCGAATCAGGGTAGTTGTATTTTGTCTTAACCTGAGACTTGCACCGATAATACTTGCGACAATCAATATACTTTGGTTTTGGTCGTTCGGGGCTTTAACAGGGTTCTGTGTACGCCTCTTATGGGTATATTGAGAATCGTAGTGTATTGGGTGTGATGTCGAGATGGAAGTATCACTCCAGTCATAGTGGAGATGATGATCACGCAGGATACAGAACTGGTGCTCTTATGTACTGCAGTCATCAGGATAATATAAGTAGGTCATGATTATCCGATATAGAGACTAGTTACCAGAGATCCGATATGTGCTTCGTACGGGGCAGACACATTTCCAGCCCGAGGCCTTGCACGTGACATCCGATACTGGATCGAAATACGCAATACTACGTATACTACTCCTGATATAGATCACATATTCCTGTAAGGATATTTCTGGAGAATTGGGTAGGCATGAAGCTTTGCTAGAAGCCAACCTTGTCTTGTAAATCGGGAAAAACGTAGTACTAGGTACTTACGTGTTCGGATAGTCCGACGACCATATTATATCCAACATATCCGGGGATCTCATGGGTCGCTTCCCGAAGATTCACCGATGACGTATGACTCACACTTTATTAATCTGGGATTAATTAGATGAGAGAGAAAATTAATTTGGGATTAATTACAGAGATATTTTATCTGGGATAAAATATTAATTAAGAAAGAAAATGAGTAATTTGGAATTAATCGATAAAATAATATATTCGATATATTATACAAAATTGGATTTCGATGGGGAATTAAATTTAGAATTTAATTCGGGCTATTGAGTTAATTTAGAATTAATTCGTTAGCGATGTGAATAGTAATTTGGGTAGGCATAATTATTTAATTACGTCGCAACGGAAAATTCGTTAATTTGGAATTAGCGAACCCGAGCCCGGGAGTGTTTGCGGGCGCACTCGCATTGCAAATTAAAGTGCGGCCCATAAGTCACATCAAGCGTCAAATCACTAGTCAATCGATTGATGTGATGTATAGTCACTTTAAGTGATATGACAACATGTCACTATTGATTGATGGTGGTATATGGAAGGCATTAATTGTCTTTTGCCTTTGACTTTTTGGAAAAGGAAAAATGGTATATGTTTAATTATTTTTTGAAATCAATTAACTAAAAAAACACATTTTTCTCTTCTCTCTTTCCTCTCCCCACTCTCTCGCCCAATGGACATTCTTCCTCTTCTTTCACTGCATGTTTCCGAGAGCTGTAGGAAGCTAAAGGAAATTTTTATGGCAAAAATTCCTAAGTGCTAGCACACATTCGGGGTCTTGCGAAGGTGATAGGGAACCACACTTGTGAGCTTGGAATCACAACACAAAAGCTTGGAGCTTGGAGGACCAAGATGGCCGAAAATTGGAGAGCAAAAAAAAACAGTCCACTGCCGTGAAAGCCATGGAGGGGAGCTTGAAGTTTTGTTCTTCGTCGCATCGCTCAACCGCTCAATGTAAGTATTACGCAACTTCCTTGTTGTATTCACATGTATGTTTCTTGCTTAAAATGATCATTTGGACCTTAGAGAAACCCAACAACTGCGGCTTGGGTGATCCACATATCAAACATGACTTCAAAGTTGGAGAGGTTGACCCATTTGGTAGCCAACCTGCAAAACTAGTAACTGGTTTGGTGTGAGTTATTAAAACTCAGTAAGTAACCATGCTAGTATAATAACAAACAAGTCAAGTATAAACTTCAAACAATAAAACAAATTAAACATATCAGCAGTTTATCAGGATTACTAAATTGTTACAGGTTCATATTTTATTATCTTGTTATTGTCTCTTATACTTAACCCATGTCAAGCCTTCATATTCACATATCTTCATATGCGATAATCTAATAGCTAACATCCAAAACATACAATGAAAAACATGAATACCATAGAGTACATCATTTATTTCAAATACATTTCAATTACATGAAACATTAAGTCATACATATATACTTTTATCACAACTATCCACCTTTGAAATATCATCAAATCGGAAACTCAAACAAGTTGTCTTCTATTCGGATACAACTATTTTCAATACCAAAACAAACTTACTTTAACTCTTGATAAACTTTCTTAATACTAAGAACCTTATAATAATTTAACATTCGTATCTCTTTCACAATATACGTATATACAATACAAACTTAGCACATGCATTCTATAGCATCTTACGGTCACACTGATTCACATGTCACTCTTTCATTCCAAGCACACATACACCATCCATACATATCACAGGATCTACCATACATACACATATACCTAAACATACACAACACTCATGGCATCCAGGAACACACAATCAAGAAACACATACATGCTCACACATACAAAGCTTGTATATGACTCATTACCTATTTTAGAATAGATATGAGATGAATGCCATCTGAACAGATTCCTAACCAACTCGACTGCTATACCATGAAACAATCAACCAATTAAACATGCACGCATAAGCACATATCGCAAAACATAACTCACAGCACGATTTTTCATTCAAAAACATATACATGACAAATATTGCTTTATCATTCAGAAGCGTCATACACATACATATATATATACATCAACATATGAATACACTTGTTACTTCAAATTCCGATACCATGACCTTTAAATTCCTCACATTCTTTACTTATCAATAGTAAACTTGTCCCAATGACGCATATGTACACGTGCAAATGCAAATTCAGAAATCACGACTTATTCTCTTTACCGTTATATACCCAAATTGTCCATAGTTTATCATCATTTACATATTCAAATTCATGTATCGATGCTTATTCATATACCTATTCATTTACATATACAAACATACTGTTACATATGCATACTCATTCATATATACCTATGCATACCATTTCAAATTCATATATGAAAACATAGTTATAGACATTAACCTCGTCTTACTTCGTATCAAAACAATAACATAAACATCCATACCTGTGGAGGTCGATTACCTTAACCATATGTAATCTCGAACTCGTCACACCAAAATCAATTTTTAACTATCTTCTTTCATCCCTTAACATTTCAATCATTATATATATATATATATAACATGAATTCACCAAATCGAGTTCACATCGCATGGGTTACTTACCTATCTTCACGAGCTCTCCAGGTTCTAGTCACATCTGTCAAAACAAAGGACGAAATGTCGCCAGAAACACATTTTACGGAGTTCTCGACTAAACTACGATAAATTCCGGATCTTTCCCGGGATAACCAAATCAAGTCTGATTTCAAACACTTTTAGTTTCAATATTCTTAAAAACACCATTACAACTATCCAAGCCACTAGTTCACCTAAATCTCGGTTACGTATTTTTGGAAAATCATTCGAAAAAGTTTATGCAAACGCTACGGAAGGATCCCGAACCCTCCGAAACTACCCGGATTTATCCAAACATATTCATAATATCATAAAAACTCATAACTATCATCAAAACCGAAGCACATCTTTATACTCAAAATTCCATTTTACCGAAAAACTTACATATTCTATCGGATCAATCAAACTCATTGTTGGACAAAATGACCCATAGCGTCACTATTTGCACAGATCATTGTGTTGTTGTAGCAAATTAACTATGTGACTGTGACAAGGAAATTGCACTCTCATCATTTGTGATTAGATCACCATAGATATATAAATGAAGAGAGGGTCCATGATTAGTTCCTGGACTGAGAATGATATGAGACAGTATCATTCCCCGAAGGATTAATCATTAAATATCCCTAGCCGGAGTATTATCGAGACTGGACATCGATAATGCCGAATAGGCTAGTATTGCACTTGTGTGCGTTGTGAGGGCACAACGACATAGTTGTCATATATATAAGTATTGGATACTTATGCAAGTGCGATAGGAGGTCGTGTTTCACCGATGGTACGGGAAACAGCTTCGCTCTGGATAGACCCTTCGGAATCCCATTGGTATTATGACTATGTGTGTCTATGGGAGGCCGAAATCAAGGTAGGTGTGTAAAGTCTTAACCTGAGACTTACACGTAATAAATGCTGATAATCGATAGACTTTGGTCTTGGTGGTACAGGGCTTTAAACGGTTCTACGTACACCACTTCTGGGTTTATCAGAGAATCGTAGTGTATTGGGTGTGATGTCAAGATGGAAGTATCACTTCAGTCATAGTGGAGATGATGTCATACAGGATACGGTATTAGTGCTCTTAAGTGTTGCGCAACCATCGGGATATTATGACTAGGTCATGCATATCCGATTATAGAGACTAGTTACCAGACATCCGACATGTGCTTCGGACGGGGCAGACACTTATCCAGCCCCAGCCCTAGCACGTGACTATCCGATACTGGCCGATATGCACATACTACGGTATACTACGCTCGATACAGATCTATATATAATCCTGTAAGAATATTTCTGGAGAATTGGGTAGGCATGGCGCTTTGCTAGAAGCCAACCTTGTCTTGTAAATTGGTATAAAGTAGTACGAGGTACTCACGTGTTCGGATAGTCCGACGACAATATTTACTGCCAACATATCCGGAGATCTCATGGGTCGGTTCCTGAAGATTCACCGATGACGTATGACTCGCACTTTAATTAATCTGGGATTAATTCGATGAGAGAGAAAATTAATCTGGGATTAATACGGAGATATTTTATCTCGGATAAAATATCGTTAAAGAGAGAGAACGATTAATTTGGAATTAATCGATAAATTAATATATTCGATATATTATAACGAAATTAGATTTCGACGCAGAATTGAAATTAGATTTTAATTCGGGCGAACGAATTAATTTAGAATTAATTCGTTAGCGACGTGAATAGTTAATTCGCTAGGCGTAATCATTTAATTACGACGCGACGAAAATTCGTTAATTTGGAATTAACGAACCCAAGCCCGGGATTGTTTGCGAGCGCATTCGCATTTCGAATTCGAGTGGGCACGCAAGTCAAATCAAGCGTCAAAATCGCAAGTCACATCAACCGTCAAGTCACATGTCACTTTGAGTGATGTGACATTTGAGTGATTGATGTGAATTGATTTGAGGTGATAGACAAGCATTTAATGCTTTGCTTTTGAAATAGAAAAAGTAAATGGTTTATTAAATATTTTTGGAAATTATATAAACCTTTTAACAATTTTTATTTTCTAACTCATTATCTCTCTCCCATTTACGGTATTAGGCTTTTGGTTCTTCCAGCCAAAACTTCTTCATCTTCTCTCTCAGTCTTGACCGATTCTTCTCCTCATTTTTCTGGTTTGACCGATCAATAAAGGAGAAAGAAAGAAATGATCTTGTTGCAAGATCTATGTGCTAGCACACTCATGGAGGAATACAAAGGTGATAGGGAAGTGAGTTCATGAGCTTGGAAGCTTGAAGCTTGGAGCTTCAATGGTGTCCATCAATGGCCGATTCTTGGAGGAGGAAGCAGCCCTCACGCCGAGCAGTCCACCATGTTCGCAGCTCACTGCAGACCAAGGGAGAGCAGTGCGTTCGTGGGTCTTTGTTGCATCTCTACCGATCAATGTGAGTTATTCCGCACCTCCTTTGATATGTATTCAACTCGTTTATGCTTATAAATTATCCTTGGGACTTGATTGAAACTCAACAATGGTATCAGAGCCATTTGTGCATATAAACGAATTTAGGGTTCTTAGCAAAATTTGGGGCTTTTTGATTTAAGCATGATTTTGACAAATTGTTTGTTTAAGAATGCTTGTATATGAATAACTTAGAGTTATATGTAATCAATTTGAAGAAAAATTAATTGGATTGATTTTCCCCAATTTGCTTATGTTGGCCAAAACTTTAATTTGGGTAAACTTGATTTTGAGCATGTTTAATGAAATTGGATGATTTAGAATGCTTAAAGTATGTTTAATTGAGGATTGATTGGATCAATTTGTTGAAAAGTGTTTGGAACAATTTTCCCAAATGCTAATGTGGCGAATTTAGTAAGTGCCCTAATGTCTTGGATTTTTTATTTTTGTTCATTGGATGACTTGGAAATCATTTGGGATGTTGAATTTATGTTTAATTTGGTTCAATTGGATTGAATTTGATTGGGCATAATTTCCCTCTTTGGCCGAGACACTTGAAGCATGAAATTGGGTTTGATTTTGATCAAATTATGTTGGATCTGATTAATTGATGATAAGCATGATTAATTGGACAAATTGATGTTTTGGAAACTTTGATTTGGGTAATTAATAATGTTATACACTTTAGGTAATTTAATTGGGAAATTTGGAATTTTGGAATTAAATTATGGGCCTTAAAATTGGATTTGGGCTTTTAAAGTTGTTATTGGTTTATTGGACTTTGTTGTACAAAGTTGGTTTAGGCCAAAATTGGTTGGATCCAATTAGGCCCAAAACCGCTTCCAAAGGCCCAAATGCGACTAATGAACCTTTAAAGTTTAATTGGGCCTAATGGGCCAAGATTAATTATAGGCTTATGGGGTAACTCCCGGATTGGACTTTGGTTGCGGGTTTGACCCGAGTTGACCAAAAGACCACGCCTTAGAAATTAATTTAAAAGCCCATTAGACTTTAATTAAATTAATATTGGATATTAATCGGGCTTTGAGACCCGTAGCGATTAAATTTGGAATTTAAGTCGAAAAGGGTTTATTATTAAAGTGTGTTATTTAATTTGGAATTAAATAGTGAATTAGAATTAAATACAAATTGAATTGGATCTAATTGTGTAGTTTAATTTAATTGGGAATTCATACTTTAAGTACTTGTTCGCAATACGAGTTTGACTCGAACAAAATCAAATCTTTGTTTGAACATTGGATGATCACTAATTATCAGATTAATTAATTTGATTAGATTGATTGATAACATGCTTGTATGAATACATGGTTGTGATGTTTGAATAATGTATATCGGATGGATATTAGCCGGGTGGGGTTGATTTTGGAAATTGTTGTAATAAATTTGATTTATTAATTGGACCTGCGAGTTCAGCCTTATCTCCTATTTCTTGTATTCTCTTCTCACCTATTCCCCTCAATGTAAATGAGGTTTCTTTAGAAGTGTAGTGTAACGGGTAGAAGAAATATTGTGCTAGCGGAGAGAGAGAAAGTGAGAGATTTGATCTAGGATCAATGTGTAAAATATCCATCCGCATATCATTATTATTTTATCATATGCGCTTTATTATGTGTTTAGAATGCATGTTTAAGGGTGTATGATGATGAGACCTTAACAAAGATAATTAAAATTGGTAGCCAATTTACACACGAAAAACCCTCATCAAATATCATGCGTTTTTCCTTCATTGAGTGATTCTTGCTCAAGATCCTAGATTGGCATGGGTTGTTGGCCAAAGTCAAGCCCTTGTCCGTCGAAGATGTGTTTGAATCACGAGGCTTTGTTCCATATGGTGTCTTGTCCAAGTTGTGGTTTGTTGGCCAAAGTCAAGACCACTTCTTGTCCACGACATTGATTACGAAGCTTCCATGTCAATGGGTCCGCGCTTGACTGGGATCACTAGGTTTGTTGTGCCAAAGCCAAGGCCTAGTTGATTCAGAGGAAAAAGGTTAGGGTATACATTCGATGTATAGGCATATATAAGATATATGTTTGGGACTTGGATGTCCGCCTACTGGATCTAGGAGTGGATGAGATCCAATTGATCTTCGAGATCTACCTAGTTAATTATCATACAATTTGTTGGCCAAAGTCAAGATTGTGTGATATTTAACGGGATTCTAGCCCACTAGGAAACACGGTTTCCCGAGTACTCGACAGAGGGTTAGAGGCTCGCCGAAAAATAGTGGGAGGCAAGAATTGAATTTGCAATATTCGTTCAATTACTCGCCATACGCGCTCATTCAAATTATTTCGTCGTAATTTAAATGTTAGTTGGACTAATTTAAATTGTTGTTTTAATAAACAGTTGGACTGTATTATACTTGATTATATATAATTGGATTATATTAATCAATATATTTGAATTAATTAATTTCAGTTTACAGTTGATTTTATAATTGGATTATAGTAATCAATGTAATTGAGGTTAATTAATTGGATTATATTTGATTATATAGTTGGACTATTATAATCATTATAATATATATAGTACCACTAATCGTTGATTAATAGTTGGACTATTGTAATCAAGATAAAATTGAAAAGTTGGATATTTAAAATATAATCTGGGATTAAAATATTTAAATGATTTAATTTTCAAATTGGGAATAAATAATAGGTTACTTTATTTGATAAAATAACTTATTATACCTTAAGCCCAAAATAAGCAAAATAAGTAGAGCATAAAATCTTTGGAAGATTTATGTGATGATGACTTTAGTACTTAATTTAATATACTTGTCATAAATCTAATTTTAGATTTAAGAAGTATTAAAATTGCAATTTATAATTCTTGGAGAATTAATTGACTATTCTAGAGGAGATAAAGTCAAAGTTTGCAATTGGGCATGTAGCACGAGGTGCACATCGTTTCGATATTCTAAAAACCCAAGGCTTGGCCTAAGGTTCCTAAAATATTGAAAAGGATAATTGACATATACCAAAGTGACTACCATTTGGATATGGAAGACACGAAGGAATTAAAGAAAGGGCAAGGCTCTAACTTTAAAAATAATTGTCAAAGTTATGTTTACTACTAGTATTGAAATTGAATTTTAAATACTTAGTGTGGTACATAAAATATATGTATTGATGTTTAGAATCCGCTATGAGCTGGATACTGACTTCAAGCCGAGATTTCTCTGCGAATCGGAAACGGGATGAAAGTCGCTGTTTCGACCGTAGATACCTAAGTTTAAGAACTACCCTTTGGGTATATACTTAAATTAGGGACTGTTATAATGTAACTAGTTTGACTAGAGACATTATCTCTATATCAGTGTTTAATCCGTTGCTGATAAAACCTTTATATTATAGAACACTAAGTGTTTTATTATATAAAGATGATATTGAGATAAATACATTAGATGTAAATAACATAATTTATATTTTGATATAAATAATAAATCTCAAACATATAAAATGACAAATAAATAGCTCAAATTGATTTGATCAATAGAGACTTATTTGTGGCATTGTTGTCTAGGACACAATTTAACGAGACTCGTATATCCACACTTTTGAAGAGTGTGGGTACTAGGACTGATTTGACTATTCAAATAAGGTCTGCGAATCTAGTTTATTAGGTAAAGTACCTAAAATACTATTTACTTGGTAATAGTAAAAGGGCCACCGATCTGTTAGCCCTATTCATGGTGAAGTAAGTGGGCCCATGTCTAGCTAGGCTAGATGTAGATATGAATATTTCGTGACCTTAACGGATGTGGCATCACGTTATGGTTATGTGTTTCTTTTGAAGAACACAAATCAGAAACTTTTAGAGTTTCGACATGAAATAGACAAACAGATCGGCTATAGTATTATACCGTCACGGTAAGACCGTAATGGAAAATACTTAAGCAATAAGTTTCTTATATACTTGAAAGAGTATAGTATTCTTTCAAATGAGGACTCTTCCCGGAACACGTCAAAGTGACGGTGTGTCCGAACGGATTAACCGAATCATGTCAGACATGATAAGGCAAATCATGAGTCGCTCTGAGCTACCATTTCCTTCAACGGATAAGTTTTAACAGTGCAATAACTTATTTAGAATAAGGTTCTATATAAATCTGTTTGACAGATGTCATATAGGATATGAACAGGGAAGAAACGAGGTTTCTCATTCTTGATAATTGGGTATGCCAGGCATAACGTTTGGATGATACCAAACTAAGGACCCAAATTGGATAAGTGCCAATATAGGTTATCCTAAGGGAAACCATAAGTATAGTACTTATAAATCTCATATGAGAACAATGTGATTGCTGCTCACCATGCGGTTTTCCTGAGAGGAATACCGATATGCAGTGGTCAGTGGGAGGATAGTGATACTCGATGAAAATCAGAGTAATACTGTTCAAGGCACAAGGTCCGTAATGGAACACAAATAGTTCATCAATGATGAATCTGTACCATTAATCTTCGAATACACAAGAACTGAGTAGATCGGATAGAGTCAGAAAACGACCTAGGGTATGGGTTTCTGATCTAACCTCATAAAGATGTCAATCTTATGAAGGTATCCATCCACGACTACGTTTTGAGGAAGTGATACGGGTATCGACTCCCTATTATGGCAAAGTGCCATGAATCCGAAATGGATTCCATATATAACAACTATTTTGGATACTAGTTGTTGTACCACAAGGCATTGTGCCTATTGGTACATTAAACGTCTTCAAGGAAGACATACATGGAAGGCAACATACCAACGTAACAAAGCTGGGCTTTTGACGGAAAGGTATCGTTATCAACATTTTGTTAATAACGGTTCAACCTTTTACCTGTTGCCATGGTAAATCCATTTTGAAGATGCTTGTTGATAACTGCATATTTCATTTATGAAATGTGTCAGTTGCAGATCAAAATCGCTTTCCTGAAAGGAAACCTTTTGGGGATGCTTACAACATCCTGACGATTTTGTATAACCGACAAACAAGGTTTGCGGGTTATTCGATCCATGTTTGGATTGAAACAAGCATAAGGTTCTTGGAACTGACGTTTTGAAATAATCATAATGGTTTATGATTTGACTCAAAACGAAATAATTCTTGTGTATATAAGGAGGTTAGTGGGAGGGCACTGACAATGAAATTCCCATAAAGCAATTGGTGAAAGCTTGGCTTTCATAGATATTCTTTCATAGAAATTCTCCGTAGAATTCTGGGGAGTAAAAACCTTATTCAAGGAAATAAAGATCTACAGGGATAGATTTGGAGTTGTTAACACTCTCCGGAAATTGTACATTTAAAATGTACTTGTATTGGTGTCTCATACGCTTCGAGCATATGGAGTCACAATCGGGTCAATCCAAGTGATAGTCATTGGATTGAAGTTAAGGACATCTATTAGTATCTTAGAGAACTAAAGATGCTTGTCTAAATAATGGAGTAGGAGAACTTGAAGTGACTAGGATCACTGCTGCAAGTTTCCAAACCGGGTAAATACTGGGTACTATAAAGTTTGAATAACGGGACAGTGAGCTAGAAATCTTTCGAGCAAGATAACTGTTGCCGAATAAACAACAAATGCAGATTATTGCTGCAGCTGAGGCAGCAATAGAAGCCATTTGGATCGAAAATAAATCTAATTAGATTAGATATAATTCTTTTAGCACCTGAGCTAGGCGTCAGCACAGGCTAGGGAATTAAAGGTCTCATCGACGATCCAGATATATACTTCTATATCATCTGATTCGTTTGGATCATACATCGTGGCGATGTGATGATCGTGTAAATCGCGTCAGACGATAATTAAACAAATCCACTGACGAAAACCTTTCCTCAGCAATTTGAGCGAACCGTTCATAGTTCGGGTGTCGGACACTTGAGTGACTGGCTATGTGCCAAGTGGGAGATTGTTGGACAAAATGACCCATAGCGTCACTATTTGCACAGATCATTGTGTTGTTGTAGCAAATTAACTCTGTGACAAGGAAATTGCACTCTCATCATTTGTGATTAGATCACCATAGATATATAAATGAAGAGAGGTCCCTATGATTAGTTCCTGGACTGAGAATGATATGAGACAGTATCAGTCCCCGAAGGATTAATCATTAAATATCCTTAGCCGGAGTATTATCGAGACTGGACATCGATAATGCGGAATAGGCTAGTATTGCACTTGTGTGCGTTGTGAGGGCACAACGGCATAGTTCTCATATATATAAGTATTTGATACTTATGCAAGTGCGATAGGAGGTCCTGTTTCACCGATGGTACGGGAAAACAGCTTCGCTCTGGATAGACCCTCGGAATCCCATTGGTATTATGACTATGGTATATGGGAGGCCGAAATCAAGGTAGGTGTGTAAAGTCTTAACCTGAGACTTACATCGCTAATACTTACGATAATCGATAGACTTTGGTCTTTGGTGGTACAGGGCTTTAACCGGTTCTGCATACACCACTTCTGGGTTTATCAGACAGTCGTAGTGTATTGGGTGTGATGTCAAGACGGAAGTATCACTTTTAGTCATAGTAGAGATGATGTCACGCAGGATACGGTATTAGTGCTCTTAAGTGTTGCGCAACCATCGGGATATAAGACTAGGTCATGCATATCCGATTATAGAGACTAGTTACCAGACATCCGACATGTGCTTCGGACGGGGCAGACACTTATCCAGCCCCAGCCCTAGCACGTGACTATCCGATACTGGGCCGATATGCACAATACTACGGTATACTACGCTTGATACAGATCTATATATATATTCTGTAAGAATATTTCTGGAGAATTGGGTAGGCATGGCGCTTTGTTAGAAGCCAACCTTGTCTTGTAAATCGGTATAAACGTAGTACGAGGTACTCACGTGTTCGGATAGTCCGAAGACCGTATTTACTGCCAACATATCCGGAGATCTCATGGGTCGGTTCCTGAAGATTCACCGATGACGTATGACTCGCACTTTAATTAATCTGGGATTAATTCGATGAGAGAGAAAATTAATCTGGGATTAATTACGGAGATATTTTATCTCGGATAAAATATCGTTAAAGAGAGAGAACGATTAATTTGGAATTAATCGATAATTAATATATTCGATATATTATAATGAAATTAGATTTCGACGCAGAATTGAAATTAGATTTTAATTCGGGCGAACGAATTAATTTAGAATTAATTCGTTAGCGACGTGAATAGTGAATTCGCTAGGCGTAACCATTTAATTACGACGCGACGAAAATTCGTTAAATTAGAATTACGATCCCAAGCCCGGGATTGTTTGCCAGCGCATTCGCATTTCGAATTCGAGTGCGGCACGCAAGTCAAATCAAACGTCAAAATCGCAAGTCAACAGCGTCACAAATCACATGTCACTTTGAGTGATGTGACATTTGAGTGATTGATGTGAATTGATTTGAGGTGATAGACAAGCATTTAATGCTTTTGCTTTTTGAAATAGAAAAAGTAAATGGTTTATTAAATATTTTTGGAAATTATATAAACCTTTTACAATTTTTATTTTCTAACTCATTATCTCTCTCCCATTTACGGTATTAGGCTTTTTGGAGCCAAAACTTCTTCATCTTCTTTCTCGGTCTTGACCGATTCTTCTCTTCAATTTTTCTGGTTTGACCGATCAATAAAGGAGAAAGAAATGATCTTGTTGCAAGATCTATGTGCTAGCACACTCATGGAGGAATACAAAGGTGATAGGGAAGTGAGTTCGTGAGCTTGGAAGCTTGAAGCTTGGAGCTTCAATGGTGTCCATCAATGGCCGATTCTTGGAGGAGGAAGCAGCCCTCACGCTGAGCAGTCCACCATGTTCGCAGCTCACTGCCGAGCAAGGGAGAGTAGTGCGTTCGTGGTCTTTGTTGCATCTCTACCGATCAATGTGAGTTATTCCGCACCTCCTTTGATATGTATTCAACTCGTTTATGCTTATAAATGATCCTTGGGACTTGATTGAAACTAAACACTCGTTCCATTTTCACTCAGATTCTACTGAATACTTATATTCAATATCCGTCACTGCCAACTTGTAGTACTCTTCGAGAGCTTCGATTTGGCGGATGGCTCGGGTCATGAAATGAAGCGATGGATCGAGATCGAATCCAAGAAACTCAAGACTTCTCTCTCCTCCTGTGATGTTTCCCTGCCACCATGGCCTGATCTTCGGCCGTCATGTGAATGGCCTTGGTCGGACGACCCTCTTGGCGGTGTCGCGCATCACCGGCGATGGTTGGAGGGCTGTCCACCGGCGGCTTCTTCTTTCTCTCACTCCCGTGTTCTATCCTATCTCTTCTCAAATTTTTATTTTTTTTGTAAACAGACAGTAGAAAAAAAAAAGACATATAATATCATAATCTAGGAATTACAAGATTTCCCTCGCCTAGAAGGGTAATTACTGAAATCGATAATTGTGAAGCCCTTATTAAGTGAATTTCGAAAAATGTTAATCATGAAAGTTGTCCGAATCGGAAAAACGAGTCTGATGGTTCAAGAATTAGCTCAATCAGATTTCGTTTGCTATCTTTATAGCCTAAACAAGTAATATTTACTCGTATAATGATAAAATCAGAAATCGCGTAACCGGTTATCGAAATCATGGGTTTTCCAACGGGATGAAACTTCACTTTAAAATATTTCGATCTATTTTGTAACACAAAAACTCTGATTTTCGATTACCATCCCGTTCAAGTCCTTAATTTTAATTCGGAAATCTTCCAGCACTATTCCGAAAAACTCGGGATATTACACCCGCATTTTTAGTAACAGTGTTGGAAGGTTTTCTAATTAAATTTAAGGATTTGGAACAGGATGGTAATCAAAAATCAAAGTTTATTTGTTGGGAAATAGGTTGGAATATTTTTAAGTGAAGTTTCGTCGCGTTGGAAAACGCATGATTTCGAGAATTGGTTTCGCGATTTCTATTTATATCGTTTTACGTGAGAAAGTTTGTTGTTTCGGCTATAAAAGTAGGAACCGAACTCCGATTGAGCTGATTCTTGAACCATCTCATTATTCCGAGATGAACAACTTTCATGTTGAGCACTTTTCGAAATTTTTATCAAAAGGGCTTCCAAAATATGAATTTCCAAGAAAGTTCCATTACAAGGACCTAATTATAATTTTCGACGGTCAGGTTGTAATTTTTAGAAATTTTTCATCAATACCCCATAGTTTTCAGAATTGCGAAAGGAGCATAACTTCTAAAACTCCCTCATTTGACCCTCATTCACAAAACATGCAAAGGGTGTTCTGGTTACATCGGGGCCTTGCCAGCCATCGCAGGCGGCGTATCGGTGCATGGGGAAACATCTGGCCACCGCTCATCTGATGGTGGTCGGCGACGAGCTAGAAACACCAGTAACGGTGAGAAATAAGAGAGAAAATATGCGATATTGGGTTTCTCGATCCCAGCTCATCGCTTCATTTCACGACCAGAGCCACCCACCAAATCGAAGCTCTGAGAGAGTACTATAAGATGGCAGTGATGATTTTTCCTATCCGTGCTCGATTGCACGTGAAACGAGGGAGGAAGATTCTGATAAATAGTGACCCACAGTGAGCATTAGCTCCGATCGGAATTTCGTTGAATCCAACAAGTTTGTGGGATCATTTGGAGTCCGTATATGCCCTCAAAATCATGGTAAGACCTCTTGGTAAAAAGTCAGTAATTTCAAGTTTTCTGCTAAATATTTGGATGTATATAGTAGCTTCGTAGAGTAGCGTAATGACATAAATTGAATTGATTGACTATTAGTATATTAAATATGTGCAATTGGTAGAATTCGAGTGAAAACATAACGAGTTTGATCGATCCGATAGAATATGCAAGTTTCCGATAAAAGTGAGTTTTCCGTGTATTAATATGTTTTGATCGTAATGATGGAAATGAGTCTTATATGATGATAGGATAGTGTTTAGAGAAATCTGGGTAGGTTTGGAGGGTTTGAGACTCTTCCATAGCGTTTGCGGAAACTTTTTCAGAAGATTTTCCAAAAACGCGTAAACCAGGGATTTAGGTGAGCTAGTGGTTTGGAATAGTTTGAATTGATATTTTAAGAGTAATGGAACTGAAAACATTGAAATTGCACTTGATTAGGTTTTTCCGAAAAGATCCAAAATTTTATCATAGTTAAGTCGAGAATATCGTAAATCACGATTCTGACTTCTTTTCACCAATTATTTTGACAGATGTGATTAGGACCTGGAGTGCTCAAGAAGTCTGGTAAGTAACCCATGTGATGCATTCTCAAACCATAATATTTGAGATAGTGGGCCATCACAATTACGAACTCTCGTTATTGTTATAATATGAATTGAAATGCTTAATGATGTTGATGCTTATTGATGCATGTGAGTGTTTGAATATGTAATAGCATGTCTATGTGTATATAAATGAATAAGTACATGAATAACCATTGATATCTGTATTTGAATATGTATACGATGATAAGCTATAGACAATTTGAGTATACGATATCGGTTAATGGAATAGGTTTGTTAATGATTCTTAAAAGTGATTTATTTGTATGGAGGTGGAATAGTGAAGTGTAATGAGAAATGGGGTATAGGCTAAGTCATTCCCGAATGGGTATATTCAAACGATGAGATTTATTATCATATGTTTTTAGATACAAACTCGAAAACTAAGTGTGTTTGATCGATAAGGGAAAAAATGAACGTTGTTAAAGATAAAGCATTTAAATTGGTAGTAATTATTGGACAGTTATGACCCATAGCGTCACTATTTGTACAGATCATGGTGTTGTTGTACAAATTAACTATGTGACAAAGGAAATTGCTCCTTCATCATTTGTAATTAGATTACCAAGATGTATAAATGATGAAAGGTCCATATGATTAGTTCCGGATTGAGATGATATGAGACAGTATCAATCCACGAAAGTTTAATCATTAAATATCCCTAGTCAGAGTATTATCGAGATTGGACATCGATAATGCGTAAAAGACTAGTATTACACTTGTGCGCGTTGTGAGGGCATTTAGGCATAGTTCTCATATATTTGGGTATAGGATACTCATGCAAGTGTAGTAGGAGGTTGTGTTTTACAGATGGTACGGAAAACAGCTTCGCTCTGGATAGACACCTCGGAATTCCATTGGTAGTATTACTATGTGTCTATGGAAGTCCGAATCAATGTAGGTGTATTTGGTCTTAACCTGTCACTTGCACCGCTAATACATGTGATAATCAATATGCTTTGGTTTTGGTCATCCAGGGCTTTAACAGGTTCTGTGTACGCCTCTTCTGGGTATATTGAGATTCGTAGTGTATTGGGTGTGATGTCGAGACAGAAGTATCACTCCAGTCATAGTGGAGATGATGATCACGCAAGATACGGAACTGGTGCTCTTATGTTCTGCAGTCATCGGGATAATATGACTAGGTCATGATTATTCGATATAGAGACTAATTACCACAGATCTGATATGTGCTTCGTATGGGGTAGACACATTTCCAGCCCCAGGCCTTGCACGTGACATCCGATACTGGATCGAAATACACAATACTACGTATACTACGCCTGATATAGGTCACATATTCTTGTAAGGATATTTCTGAAGAATTGGGGAGGCATGGTGCTTTGCTAGAAGCCAACCTTGTCTTGTAAATCGGTACAAACGTAGTACTAGGTACTTACGTGTTCGGATTGTCCGACGACCGGATTTACTGCCAATATATCCGGGGATCTCATGGGTCGCTTCCCGAAGATTCACCGATGACGTATGACTCGCACTTTATTAATCTGGGATTAATTAGATGAGAGAGAAAATTAATCTCGGATTAATTACGGAGATATTTTATCTGGGAAAAAATATTAATTAAAGAGAGAGAACGATTAATTTGGAATTAATCGATAAAATAATATATTCGATATATTATACGAAATTGGATTTCGACGGGGAATTGAAATTAGATTTTAATTCGGGCGAACGAGTTAATTTAGAATTAATTCGTTAGCGACATGAATAATGATTTTGCTAGGCATAATTATTTAATTATGTCGCAACGGAAAATTCGTTAATTTAGAATTAGCGAACCCGAGCCCGGGAGTCTTTGCGGACGCACTCGCATTGCGAATTAAATTCCGGCCCACAAGTCACATCAAGCGTCAAATCACTAGTCAATCGATTGATGTGATGTCTAGTCACTTTGAGTGATTTGACAACTTGTCATTGTGATTGATGGTGGTAGTTGGCAAAGCTTTAATTGCTTTGAATTTTTTGGTAGCAAAAATTGGTATTAGATTTATGGAAAATTAATTACCATTTTTTGTAACAACCAACACAACACATTTTTCTCTTTCTCTTCCTCTCTCTCTCGCCCAAGGGGCATTCTTCCTTCTTCATCTTTATGGTTTCACCGTGAGCCATGGAGAAGCAATAGGAAATTTTGTGGCAAAATTTTCGGAGTGCTAGCACGCTTTCGGGGTCTTGCGAAGGTGATAGGGAAACCGCACTTGTGAGCTTGGAATCACCATTTGAGAAGCTTGGAGCATGGAGCATCAATGGAGTCCATGGCCGAAAATTTGAGGAGCTCAAAATCTGTCACTGTCGTGAGCCTTGGAAGAGGAGAGCTTGAAGTTTTGTTGTTCCTCGCATCGCCTCAACCAATCATTGTAAGTATTCTGCAACTCCTTGATGTATTCGCATGTGTTTCTTGCTTGATAATGATCCTTGGGACCTTAAATAGTAAACTCTTGGAGAGTTAATGGCTATACTCAAGAATCTAATATTGAAATTTAAGGATCTTCATGCTTAATGGCAATACTCAAAGTTTGTAATAGGGCAAGTATCGCAAGGCGCACCTTACTTCAACATCCCAGAAGGCCTAGGCTAGGCCGAAGGCTTCTGGAGTGTGGAAAATGGGCAAAGGTAAAATCATTATAATCTTCTGGGAAGATAAAGGGCATATCCCAAAATGTCTACCTAAATTATAGCAAACGGGCTCACGGAAGCGTGACTGCCGTATGGACAAGGCAGACATGAAGGAATTTAAGAACGGGCAAGGCTCCGACTTCAAATATGTTTGTCATAAATATGTTCACTACTAGTATTGAAATTGGATTTTAGATACTGAATGTGGTACATAAATATGTACTGATGTGCAGAATCTGCTGACAAGCAGGATACTGACTTCAGATGATGTTGATCTGTGAATCGGAAATGGGACGAAATTCGTTGTTTTAACCATAGATACCTAAGTTTAGGAACTACCCTTTGGGTGTGAACTTAAATTAGGAAACTGTTACAATGTAACTAGTTTGACTAGGAACATTATCTCTATATCAGAGTATAATCCGTTGCGGATATACCTTTATATTCTAGAACATTAAATTTTTTCATTTTATAAAGATGATATTGAGATAAACACATTAGATGTGAATAACAGTATTTATATTTTGAATATAATAAATTTCAAACATATAACATGACAAACAAATAGCTCAAACTGATATAATCAGTTTAGACTTATAAGTGGCATTGTAGTCTGGGACACAATAAACAAGAATCATATATCTACACTTTCGAAGAGTGGGTACTAGGACAAATTTGATTCTTTTCAAATAATGTCTACGAATCTAGTTTTGTAGGCAAAGTGCCTGAAACACCTTTACTTTGTAAAAGTGTAAATGCCACCGATCTGTTAGCCCTCATTTATAGTGACGTAAGTGGGCTGATGTCTAGCTGGGCTAGAGGTGGATATGAATATTTCGTGACCTTTACGGATGTGGCATCGCGTTATGGTTATGTGTTTCCTTTGAAACACGAATCGGAAACTTTCAGAAAGTTTTCGACACGAAATAGATAAACAGATCGGCTAAAGCATAAAACCGTCACGGTTAGACCATGATGAAAATTCTTGCGCAATAAGTTTCTCAAATACTTGAAAGAGTATAGTATTCTTTCAATAAAGACTCCTCCCGGAACACGTCAGTTTGACGGTGTATCCGAACAGAGAAACCGAATTCTGTTGGACATGATAAGGTTAATCATGAGTCGCTCTGAGCTACCATTTCCTTCAACGGATACGCATAAAACAGTGCAAAACTTATTTAGAATAAGGTTCCATAAAATCTGTTTGACAGACTTCATATTAGAAATGAACAGGAAAGAAACTGGGTTTTCTCATTCCTGATGATTTGGGTATGCTAGGAATATGTTTGGATGATACCAAACTAGAACCCAAATCGGATAAGTGCCTAATAATGGTTATCCTAGGGAAACCAAAGTATAGTACTTATACAACTTATAAGAGAACAATGTTATTGTTCCTCGCCATGCGTTTTTCCTAAGAGGAATACCTATAAGCAGTGGTAAGTGGGAGGAAAGTAAAACTCGATGAAAATCGGAGTAATACTATTCAAGGCACCGATTCCTGAATGGAACACAAATAGGTCATCAAGGATGAAACTATACCACAATTTTCAAATACACAAGAACTACGTAGGTCGGAGAGAGTCAGAAAACAACCTGGGGTATAGGTTTCTGATCTCACCTCATAAAGATGTCAATCTTATTGAGGAATACAAACTGACTACGTATGAGGAAGTGATACAAGGTATCGACTGCCTATTATGGCAAAGTGCCATGATATCCGAAATGGATTCCATGTATACCAACTAAGTTTGGATTCTAGTTTTTGTACCGAAAGGCATTGTGCCTACTGGTACTATATAAGTCTTCAAGGAAGACATACATGGATGGCAACATGCCAACGTACTAATTTGGGCCTGTAATAAAAAGGTATCGTTATCAACGTTGTGTCGATTACGACGAAACCTTTTACTCGTTGCCATGGTTAAATCAATTTGGATAATGCTTGCTGATGTTGCATGTTTCATTCATGAAATATGGCAGCTGAATGCCAAAACCGCTTTCCTAAACGGAAACCTTTTGGAGGATGTTTATAACATCCTAACGGTTTTGTCGTACCAAAACAAACAAACAAGGTTTGCAGGTTATTCGATCCATAGATGGATTGGAGCAAGCATTGTGTTTTTGGAACGACATCGTTTTGATGTAATCATAATGGTGTATGATTTAATTCAAAAATGAAAATGATTCTTGTGTATTTAAGGAGCTTAGTGGGAGCGCACTGACAATGAATGTCCTAAGTAATGATGACATTTCATTTCTTGGAAATGATATTTCCCATAATACAATCGGTGAAAGATTGTCTTTCATGAAAATTCTCCGTAGAATTCCGGGGAGAAACAACCTTTATTCTAGGAATAAAGATCTACTGGGATATATTTAAAGTTGTTAATACTCTCCGAGAAATCGTACATTAATAAATGTACGGGACCTGGTGTCTCATACACTTTGAGCATATGGAGTCACAATCAGGCCAATCCTGTAGGGGTTATTTAGGGGGTGAGTCCGGTAACGCAGCGGAAGCGGTGAAAATCCGATTTTCATATTTCAAAACTTTTTCTCGGATTAATTAAATAAACATATTTATTTAATATTCCAATAATCAAATTATGAAAATAATTCAATAAACAATTAAGTGAATTTACCGAAATACCCTTGCTTTGTATTTTTGTTCGTTTTAGTCCGAAATTGATCCAATCAATTTTGAATGATTCTAAATCATTTATAAGATGAACTTATGATGTTCAAAACATCAAAACACCAAAGCAACCAAAATCCCCAATTTTCTTACACAAAGCCGAGAGCACCACCTTGGACCACATTTTGTGCACTTTGTCATTTCATGTCTCAAAACTCATCTAAATGAAATCCAATCAACATGAAACTTTGCATGCATCAATACACACCAAATTCTCAACATATATGAAAACCCCCAAATTTGGAATTAGTTAAAAACCCTAATTTTTTAATTTCCTCAAATTGGACAAATTAGACCAAATACATTAAATCAATTACTTCAATCATCATTCTTCCATCCATCCAAGTCTCAACACAATGAAACAACTCAAGATCAAATCTAGGTCATTTAAGAGTGGGTCAATAACTCTAGATAGCAACATGGTTTCATAAACCTTAAAAGAATCCTTACAACTACAATAGTCAAAGTTTCCTTCACCATACATGCTCAACACTTCTATCAAACTTCCACCAACAAAAACACAAAGAAATAAAGAAAGAAATAATCTATGCACATCACATGTTTGAAGCCTTGAACCTAAGGAACATATTTCCTCTCTAAAGTAAGTTTGAAAAACTTACTAAATTCCAAGCTATCTTCGATTTTTGTCTTTCTTTCTCAAGCTTCCTTTGCCTTTCTTCAATGGAGTTTATATGATAAAGTGTATTAGGTTAAGTGTATCATGAAATGAAAATCAATTTATACTTGTTTCATTTGGCCTTTGGCCGAAAATGACTAAGGCAAAACAAGGAAATTAATTTCAATTTCATTTCAAATTCATTTGGTCAACTTGGACAAAATTCTTATAAACAACTTTATTAGATATTTATTTTTGGTCAACAAATGCAAACTAATGTCATTTACTTTAAATATCCTACATAAGATATTTATATTTAATTAATTTAATCATTTAACAATTAAATAATTAATTAATTAATCAAATACAAATATATTAAATATATGTATATATTTACATTAAATATTAAAAACATATATTCATTAGGAAATACGTCAAATGACTCATTTTGACTATAATTAATGTGTATTTTGTTGGAAATCTAATAACCATGTCCCCAAGATCAAAAACAAGCAAAATATATATAAGAATGAACTATATTGAAGTAATGGCGGAAACAATACTCACAAAAACGGAATGTGGATGCAATGGATGAAACAAATGTTGCTCCTTTGTGCAGTGGAGGATTCGGCCAAGCAGTAAAGAGAAGCTCCAAGCTTTAATTGATCCTTCCAAGCTCTAAGATGAGTTTCCCATAACACCTTGTATGATCCCTTGATGTTGCTAGCCAAAGTTGTGTGTTAGAGTTCCAAACAAGCACACTTTCTTCTTGTCTTGCCACAAACAAATGAAGAAATGGAGAGAGCTTTGAGAGCTCACTGTTTCGGTAATTAGAGAGGGAGAGAGGGTTTGATTTTTGTCTCAAAAATCAATTTATATTTATGTCATAATTATATTAAATAATAATATACTTATGACACAAACCATGCAAAGACTTAGAGTGTCTAACACTCAATTTCCATGCAATACCCTTGAGTGCTTTGTACACTATCTTCATGCAATACATCTTGATTAAATAATGCAAATAATGACAAGTGTCATGTGGGCCCCACACGTTTCCAAATGAAAGTGGGCCCACGTGCACTCACGCGTTCGGGTTCGATATTTCCGAAATACCGAGCTTACGTCGCGACGTTAATTAAATCGAATTTAAATAAATAATTGCGCCTAGCGAAATTATTATTTACGTCGCTAACGAATTAATTCTAAATTAACTCGTTTGCCCGAATTAAAATCTAATTTTAATTTCGCGTCGAAATCGAATTTCGATTATTATATCGAATATAATAATTTTACGATTAATTCTAAATTAATCGTTCTCTCTCTTTTTATAGTACTTTATCCAAGATAAAGTCTCTCCGTAATTAATCCAAGATTAATCGAGTTTGAATCATACGTCATCGGTGAATCTTCGGGAAGCGACCCAAGAGACCTCTAGATATGTTGGCAGTAAATCCGGTTGTCGAACTATTCGAACACGTACGTACCAAGTACTACGTTTTTACCGATTTACAAGACAAGGTTAGCTTCTAGCAAAACGCCATGCCTACCCAATTCTCTAGAATATTCTTACTGGAATATTAGATCTATAACAGGCGTAGTATACCGTAGTATAGTGTATATCGAACCAGTATCGGATGATCACATGTAAGGCCTGGGGCTGGATATGTGTCTGCCCCGTACGATACACATATCGGACATCAAGCAACCAGTCTCTTTGAATCGGATAATCCTGACCTAGTCATATATTCCCGATGGTTGCAACCATTATAGAGTACTAGTTCTGTATCCCTCGCGATCATCATCTCCATATGTCTGAAGTGATACTTCCATCTTGACATCACACCCAGTACACTACGATTCTCGATAAACCCAGAAGAGGTATACACAGAACTCGTTAAAGCCCTGGACCACCAAACCTAAATTTTACCGATTGTCGTAAGTACTAGCGATGCAAATCTCAGGTTAAGATCATATGCACCTACCCTGAAGCGGACTCCCATAGACACGCAGACATACTACCAATGGGACTCCGCGGGGTCTATCCAGAGCGAAGCTGTTTTCCGTACCATCGGTAAAACACAACCTCCTACCGCACTTGCATAAGTATCCAATACTTAAATATATGAGAACTATGCCGTTGTGCCCTCACAACATGCACAAGTGCAGTACTAGTCTATTCCGCATTATCGATGTCCAATCTCGATAATACTACGACTAGGGATATTTAATGATTAAACCTTTATGGATTGATACTGTCTCATATCATCACAATCCGGAACTAATCATAGGGACTTTTACCATTTATATATCAAAGTAAATAAATTACAAAACGGTAAAAGGCAATTTCATTACTACATAGTTAATTTTGTACAATAATACAATATCATTTACAAAATAGTGACGCTATGGGTCATTACTGTCTAACAATCTCCCACTTGGCCTATAGCCAGTCACTCAAGCATCTAATACCTGAACTATGTACATGTCGCTCAAACTTTTCCCGAGGAATAGCCTTCGTCAGCGGATCTGCAATATTATCCTCTGATGCGATCTTCTCGATCTTCACATCGCCACGATGTATGATCTCTCGAATCAGATGGAATCGTCGAAGAACATGTTTGGATCGTTGATGAGACCTTGGTTCCTTAGCCTGTGCTATAGCCCCGCTATTGTCACAATACAATGGAACGGGCTCAGCTGCTAACGGAACTACTCCTAATCCAATTAGGAATTTACGGATCCAAACTGCCTCTTTTGCTGCTTCAGCTGCTGCAATGTACTCCGCTTCAGTTGCTGAATCGGCAACAGTATCTTGCTTGGAAGATTTCCAGCTCACTGCTCCGTTATTCAAGCAAAATATGTACCCGGTTTGCGACTTGAAGTCGTCTCTGTCGGTTTGGAAACTTGCATCGGTATACCCAGATACCTCAAGTTCTCCATCTCCATAGATTAAGAAAACATCCTTAGTTCTTTTAAGATACCTAAGGATATTCTTAACCGCCATCCAGTGATCCTGTCCTGGATCGGCCTGATATCGACTGCACATGCTCAAAGCATAGGACACATCAGGTCGTGTACATATCATGGCATACATGATCGATCCGACTGCCGAGGCGAACGGAGTCCGACTCATGTTGTCTCTCTCATCTTGTGTTTTAGGACACATGTCCCTAGATAGAAAGACGCCATGTGATGTTGGCAACAGTCCCTTCTTGGACTGATCCATGTTGAATCTCTTCAACACTTTATCAATATATGTACTCTGGGAGAGTCCAAGTAGCTTTCTAGATCTATCCCGGTAGATCTTTATTCCTAGAATAAAAGCTGCTTCTCCCAGATCTTTCATGGAGAATTTCAATGAAAGCCAAGCTTTCACCGACGTTAACATGGGAATGTCATTGCCTATAAGCAATACATCGTCGACATAAAGGACAATAAAAGTCAGTGCACTCCCACTAACCTTCTTATATACACAAGGATCATCTACGTTTTGAATGAAATCATATTCTTTTATGACCTCATCAAAACGTTGGTTCCATGACCTCGATGCTTGCTTCAGTCCATAAATGGACCGATTTAACTTACAAACCTTGTTTGCAAGTCTTGGTGCGATAAAACCGTCAGGTTGTTGCATATAAACATCCTCCAACAGGTTTCCGTTAAGGAAAGCGGTTTTAACGTCCATCTGCCATATTTCGTAATCGTAATATGCAGCTATTGCAAGCATTATCCGAATGGATTTAATCATGGCAACGGGTGAGAAAGTTTCGTCATAATCAACTCCAAGTTGTTGACGATACCCCTTCGCTACGAGCCTAGCTTTGTACGTTTGTACGTTGCCATCCATGTCTGTCTTCTTCTTGAAGACCCATTTGCATCCAATAGGCTTTACGCCTTCTGGTGCATCAACCAGTGTCCAAACTTGGTTGGTATACATGGAATCCATTTCGGCCTTCATGGCTTCTTGCCATAAAGTGGATTCGATACCCTGTATCGCTTCCTCATACGTAGCCGGTTCAGTATCCTCAATAAGATTAATATCTACATGAGGTGAGATCAGGAATCCATACCTCTCAGGTATTACCCTGACTCTCTCCGACCTACGTAGTCCTTGTGTAATTGAAGATTGTGGTTCAGTCTCATCCTGGATGGACTGTTCATGTTCCGTTCTAGATTCATTGCCAGGAACAGTATCACTACGACTTTCTTTCATCGAGTTCTACTTTCCTCCCACTAAACACTGCATTTAGGAATTCCTTCTCAAGGAAAACCGCATGTAGAGCAACAAATACTTTGTTCTCTTTTGGGTTATAGAAGTAATATCCTTTGGTTTCCTTAGGATATCCAACAAATAGGCATTTATCTGATTTGGGTTCAAGTTTGGTACCTTCCAAACGTTTGACGTATGCCCAGCAACCCCAAATCTTCAGGAATGAGAAACCTGGTTTCTTTCCTGTCCATATCTCATACGGAGTCTGTTCAACAGACTTTGACGGAACCCTATTCAAAATAAGGATTGCACTTTCTAATGCATGTCCCCAGAAGGATATAGGCAGCTCAGTGCGACTCATCATCGACCTTACCATATCAAGCAAGGTACGGTTTCTCCGTTCAGACACACCATTTAATTGTGGTGTTCCAGGAGGAGTCCATTGTGAAAGAATACCATATTCTTTCAAGTAATCTTGAAACTCATTACTTAAGTATTCGCCACCACGGTCCGACCGTAATGTTTTAATACTCTTGCCTGTTTGTTTTTCAACTTCGTGTCGAAACTCTTTGAATTTCTCAAAAGTTTCCGACTTGTGCATCATTAGATACACATAACCATAACGTGATGCATCATCCGTAAAGGTTACGAAGTATCGATATCCACCTCTAGCCTGGCTAGACATGGGCCCACAAACGTCACTATGAACGAGGGCTAACAGTTCAGTGGCGCGTTCACCTTTACCACTAAAAGGTGATTTAGGCATTTTGCCTAATAAACAAGATTCGCAGACGTCATATGAATTTGGATCAAATCCGTCCAAGTACCCACTCTTCGAAAGTGTGGATATGCGAGTCTTGTTGATGTGTCCCAGACGACAATGCCACAAATAAGTTTCTTCTTTTGGATTACTCATTTTGAGCCTTTTGTTTGTTATTTTACATTTTGGAGATTCATTTATATTCAAAATATAAAGACCATTATTTGCATCAGCACTGCAAATTTCTGCATCATTCATATATAAATAACACCTGGTGTTTTTAAATACAAAAGTGTACCCTGTTTGGGTTAACAAAGATACAGAAATAATATTCCTAGTTAAACTAGGAACAAAATAACAGTCATTTAGTTTAAGTACATGCCCCGAGGGCAGTTCCAAAACAAAAGTGCCTACGGCCAAAACAGCAACAGAAGTTCCATTTCCAACTCGTAGATCTACCTCCCCCGAAGCCAGTCTCCTGCTATCATGCAGATCCTGCACATCAGTACAAATATGAGAACCACAGCCAGAATCAAAAATCCAATTTTTATTAAGACTAGAAGTAGTCATATTTATCTCAATAACAAACATACCTGAGGCCGGAGCCTTGCCCGCCTGTATGTCCTCCTTATGTCCCTTGTTCATGCGGCAGTCACGCTTCCAGTGACCTCTCTTGCCGCATTTCAGGCAAACATCTTGAGACTTGTCCCTTGGCTTCCCAGAAGCCTTTGTTGACTTGGCCTTGCCTTTGTTCTTATGCTTCTTCTTCTTAACACCCCCAGTTGCCTTGAGCCCAGCTTTCGGCGTTTGAGATGTTGTTGCAAAGTGCGCCTCGCGCTTGTTGCCTTTCAGAAGTTCTTTCTCTGACTCCTTGAGAATTGACAACAACTCTCCAAGAGTGTCATCCGAATTCATCAGTTTGTAGTTGATGACAATCTGTTTCCAAGTATCGGGTAGTGACTGTAGAAGTACATCTATAGCCAGCTCAGACTCCAAGACTATACCCATATTAGCCAGTTCATCAATATCGGCTATCATTTGAGTCCCATGGACCTCAACAGAACTACCATCAGTCATACGGGAGCGAAAGATTTTCTTCACTAACTCGTACCTCGCCATCCGCTTATTAGTGCGGTGAAGATCTTGCAATCTTGCCATCATATTATAAGGATCCAAGTCCCTATTTTGGCGACGAAAGTGTTGAGTCATTGAAGCAAGCATGATCGACTGAGCCGTGTCACAATCATCACTGTGAGTTTTCCATAACTCCAGCTCAAGTGGCTCAGTGGGCTTAGGCCCGAGAGGTCTCTGAATCGTATACAGTATCCTCTCTGCCCCAAGGACTATCCTTAGGTTCATTTCCCAATCAGCAAAGTTTGTCCCCTTAAAGACATTGTCACCCATGATGATGTCTCGGACATTTACCTTGCTTGCCATCTTAACTACGATAGTCCAACTATCTAGTTAACGATAAAATGGGTACAGTCAAACTGTTACAAGAAAAATAACATTTTATTAGTCCAACTAATGTTAAAAAATTGACGAAATAAATTTTGTAAGCGCGTAAAGCTAAGTATCTGAATGAAATTGCAAACTCAATACTAGCCTCCCACTATTTTCTACAAGTCTCTAACCCTCTGTTGAGTACTCGGGAAATCCAATTTCCTAGTGGGCTAGGATCCCGTTAAATAACACACAACCTTGACTTTGGCCAACAAGTTGTATGATATTTAACTAGGTAGATCTCGAAGATCAATTGGATCCCATCCAATTCCTAGATCCGGTAGGTGGACATCCAAGTCCGAAACATATATATCTAATACATACGTCAATGTATCCAATACATTTTCCTAACCATTTCCTCTGAATCAACTAAGCCTTGGCTTTGGCACAACAAACCTAATGATTCCAGTTAAGCGGGACCCATTGACAAGGAAAGTTTCGTAATCAATGTCGATGGACAAGAAGTGATCTTGACTTTGGCCAACAAATCACAACTTGGACAGGACACCGATGTGGAACAAAACTCTCATGATTCAAACACATCCTCAATTGACAAAGGTCTTGACTTTGGCCAACAAACCAATGCCAATTTCGGATCTTGAGAAAGAATCATTCAACGGAAGGAAAATCGCTTAATATTGTTTGAGGGATTTTTCGCGTAATTGGCAACCAATTAATTTATCTTTGTTAGGTCTCATCATCATACACCCTTAAGCATGCTTCTAAAACATCATAAAGCGCGTAAAGTAAAGTAATAGTGATATGCGGATGGATATATAAACAACTTGTTCCTAGAACAAATCACTCCCTTTCCTCTCCCCGCTAGCACTATTCTACTTCTACCCAATTACATAATACAATAAGAGAAACCTCATTTACATTGAGGGGAATTAGGTGAGAAGAGAATACAAAGAGATAAAGAGATAAGGCTGGACACGCAGGTCCAATTTATAAATTCCAAATTTACAATAATTTCTAAAATTACCCTTCCCTTCTAATATCCATCCGATATACACTATTCATACAACACATCCACATTCATTCATTCAAGGCATGTTATACAACCAATCAAATCCAATTAATTAGTCTTTAATTAGGTGACAATACAATGTTCAAACAATTGTTTGCATTTGCGCGAGTCCAACTCGTTTTGAGAATAAATACATATGGTATGAATTCACGAATTATATCGAACTACTCGTTAAATCCAATTTAAGTCGTATTCAATACTAATCCTTTTATTTAATTCTAAATTAAATATTTACACTTTTATTGTGCTTTTATAACTTAGATTCCAAATCTAGTACTATTGGGTCTCAAAGCCCAACTAACATCTAATGTCCGTTTAATTAAAGTCCGATGGGCTTTCTATTGATTTCATTAGGCTTGGGCCTTGGTCAATGTGGGTCAAACCCAATTTCCAAGCCCAATAAGGAATCACCCTCATTTGCCATAAAACCAATATCAAGCCCATAAGGCCCAATTAAACATAAAAGCCCATTTATTACATTTGGACTTAAATGGTGTGATTTAGGCCCATTTTGGATCCAATCCAAATGGTCCAAATCTACTTGGCCCAACCAAGCCCATTTATGACCAAATATAATAGTTTTAGGCCCAATTCCAATTTAAGCCCAATTAACTAAATTTTAAAATTCCAAATTTTATAACTTAATTAATTAAAGTGTATTTTCATGATTAATCCTTTAAATCAATATTCCCAAAATATCAAATTAACTATTAATCATATTTTTATCTTAAATACATGTCCAACATTATTTAATCAAAAAATCAAGTCCCTAATCATCATCAAGCATTCGGCCAAGGTGATTAATATGGTTCCGATTTCGTTTTCAATCCAATCAAGTTACAAATGATCATCTCCATATTATTTCAAGTCATCCAATGTCTTAAAATAAAAAATCATCTAGTCCACATGCTTGCATGTATTCGGCCAAGCCTCATTGGGGTTGGAAAAATTAATCCAATTTATTTTCCATGAAATTGATGATGTATAATCCATTTAACATACATCTAAGCATATTTAATCAAGCAAACTCATCAAATCATGCTTCAAACAATTTTCCCCAAATAACATCCTAATATATTTGCATGCATTTTTAGGCTCAATGATACCATTGTTGGAAATCTAATAACCATGTCCCAAGATCAAAAACAAGCAAAATATATATAAGAATGAACTATATTGAAGTAATGGCGGAAACAATACTCACAAAAACGGAATGTGGATGCAATGGATGAAACAAATGTTGCTCCTTTGTGCAGTGGAGGATTCGGCCAAGCAGTAAAGAGAAGCTCCAAGCTTTAATTGATCCTTCCAAGCTCTAAGATGAGTTTCCCATAACACCTTGTATGATCCCTTGATGTTGCTAGCCAAAGTTGTGTGTTAGAGTTCCAAACAAGCACACTTTCTTCTTGTCTTGCCACAAAACAAATGAAGAAAATGGAGAGAGCTTTGAGAGCTCACTGTTTCGGTAATTAGAGAGGGAGAGAAAAAGGGTTTGATTTTTGTCTCAAAAATCAATTTATATTTATGTCATAATTATATTAAATAATAATATACTTATGACACAAACCATGCAAAGACTTAGAGTGTCTAACACTCAATTTCCATGCAATACCCTTGAGTGCTTTGTACACTATCTTCATGCAATACATCTTGATTAAATAATGCAAATAATGACAAGTGTCATGTGGGCCCCACACGTTTCCAAATGAAAGTGGGCCCACGTGCACTCACGCGTTCGGGTTCGATATTTCCGAAATACCGAGCTTACGTCGCGACGTTAATTAAATCGAATTTAAATAAATAATTGCGCCTAGCGAAATTATTATTTACGTCGCTAACGAATTAATTCTAAATTAACTCGTTTGCCCGAATTAAAATCTAATTTTAATTTCGCGTCGAAATCGAATTTCGATTATTATATCGAATATAATAATTTTACGATTAATTCTAAATTAATCGTTCTCTCTCTTTTTATAGTACTTTATCCAAGATAAAGTCTCTCCGTAATTAATCCAAGATTAATCGAGTTTGAATCATACGTCATCGGTGAATCTTCGGGAAGCGACCCAAGAGACCTCTAGATATGTTGGCAGTAAATCCGGTTGTCGAACTATTCGAACACGTACGTACCAAGTACTACGTTTTTACCGATTTACAAGACAAGGTTAGCTTCTAGCAAAACGCCATGCCTACCCAATTCTCTAGAAATATTCTTACTGGAATATTAGATCTATAACAGGCGTAGTATACCGTAGTATAGTGTATATCGAACCAGTATCGGATGATCACATGTAAGGCCTGGGGCTGGATATGTGTCTGCCCCGTACGATACACATATCGGACATCAAGCAACCAGTCTCTTTGAATCGGATAATCCTGACCTAGTCATATTATCCCGATGGTTGCAACCATTATAGAGTACTAGTTCTGTATCCCTCGCGATCATCATCTCCATATGTCTGAAGTGATACTTCCATCTTGACATCACACCCAGTACACTACGATTCTCGATAAACCCAGAAGAGGTATACACAGAACTCGTTAAAGCCCTGGACCACCAAACCTAAATTTTACCGATTGTCGTAAGTACTAGCGATGCAAATCTCAGGTTAAGATCATATGCACCTACCCTGAAGCGGACTCCCATAGACACGCAGACATACTACCAATGGGACTCCGCGGGGTCTATCCAGAGCGAAGCTGTTTTCCGTACTATCGGTAAAAAACAACCTCCTACCGCACTTGCATAAGTATCCAATACTTAAATATATGAGAACTATGCCGTTGTGCCCTCACAACATGCACAAGTGCAGTACTAGTCTATTCCGCATTATCGATGTCCAATCTCGATAATACTACGACTAGGGATATTTAATGATTAAACCTTTATGGATTGATACTGTCTCATATCATCACAATCCGGAACTAATCATAGGGACTTTTACCATTTATATATCAAGTAATTAAATTACAAAACGGTAAAAGGCAATTTCATTACTACATAGTTAATTTTGTACAATAATACAATATCATTTACAAAATAGTGACGCTATGGGTCATTACTGTCTAACATATTTAAATTAATCAAGTATTAAATGTAAATACACAATAATTAAGGAAATGACTATCTAGTTCTTTAGCATGTATATTGCGTTTAAAATATTAAACGACTTTTATAAATAATCAATATTATTTATTAATGTTGCTCTAGTGCTCTACAGTATGTTTCATTATTGAGACTCTCTAGGTTCAGGTATATCGTCACGAAATCCAATTTCGTGCCATAATCTATCCACCCGTAGATTATGACGATCACGGATAATCTCGCTGAACCATACAGGTCGAGGTCATGGCAAATGTATAATTCCTCCGTCACAGGTATCCGGATAAATCCCAGAGATATAGATGTAAACGTCAATCTCTATCGGGCTATCCAGTCGACTATTCTATTAGCAATCTCAAAAGAATGTTTAGAACTAGCTTCTAAACTTTACCACGGGCCCATGGTTTTATCTGATTGCTAATCAATGGACTACCTATGCTCTGATACACAGAACTGACGGATCCTATCTTGATACACATAGGACACCCTGAGGATCTATCTACACCCAACGAACAGACGGAGGTCTGATCTAAATAGATCGGTGACGTGACTGCCGTCTAAGTGTAGAAGATGTCTCATGTGCCCACAATGGCATCTCAAGTCTAAGAATCACAAGTGCTACTCAACCCAAGAAGATTCTTATTGACGCTGGTGTACCATCCATTAAGAATCTTCGGTGAGTCGTTCAGTGTTTATCCGCTATAAACACCTACACGTCTATACTAGTCTCCAAGACAAACGGTTCATTGAGAAACCATTGGAATCATATATTCCAGTATACGACATGTACCGGTCTCATCGGGTTTACTATACTGACCAAGTAGTGTAAACCTTGACCAGGAACAGTCTGAGAATGACAACGTCATGATACTTCTCAATGTCTGTTGCGACGCTTTTGCAACTGTATCATGACTAATCATTCTCGGGTCATTACGTCTTTACCATATAGAAAATAGATTATATTATAGAAACTGCATATATTATTCATAATAATAATTTTTTAACAGAAGTATTTAACAGAAATACAACCGGGAATTGGCGCTCTGAGCACCAACCCCAACAAAATCTCCCATTTGCTCTAGTGCCAATATCGATTGTATCTAATACCCATCGACTCCACGTGTTTATCAAACAGCTTCGGAGGTATGGCCTTCGTCAGCGGGTCTGCTACATTATCTTCACTCGGTACCTTGCACACGACAATATCCCCTCGCGACACGATCTCTCGAATGATGTTGTGGTACTGCGTCCACATGCTTCGACTTCTGATGCGCCCTCGGTTCCTTTGCTTGCGCAATGGCTCCAGTATTATCACAGTATAACGGAATCGCATTCTCGATACTTGGGACAACTCCCAATTCTGTGATAAAGTTCTTTATCCACACAGCCTCTTTTGCAGCTTCAGAAGCTGCAATATATTCCGCCTCAGTGGTGAATCAGCTGTCGATCCCTGTTTGGAACTCTTCCAACAAACTGCACCTCCGTTAAGGTAAAGACAAATCCAGATGTAGACTTTCTATCATCGGGATCCGATTGGAAATCGGAGTCTGTATACCCATTAACCTGCAGTTCGTTTCCTCCATATATTATTAACTTATCCTTAGTACCTTTAAGATACTTTAGGATATTAATGGCCATCCAATGGTCATTACCTGGATTGGACTGATATCGACTAGTTACGCTAACAGCGAAACTGATATCAGGCCTCGTACATAACATGGCATACATTATGCTACCCAAACACGAAGCATAAGGTTGGTTAGACATTCTAACCTTCTCATCTTCTGTTTGTGGACACATCTTCTTAGAAAGATGAATCCCATGTCTGAACGGTATGTTTGCTGTCTTACAGTTACCAAAACTATACCGTTCCAAGATCTTATCTACGTACGTTGATTGGGATAACCCAATCAGCCTCCTTTGTCTATCTCTATAGAGTTTTATCCCTAAAACATATGAAGCTTCTCCCAGGTCTTTCATGGAGAAATTCTTACAGAGGTACGCTTTCACGCTTTGCAACATACCTAAATCATTCCCAATGATTAGGATGTCATCAACATATAGGACTAAAAATACGACCATGCTCCCACTGGCCTTCTGATACACACAGGATTCTTCCGAATTCTTGAGAAAACCAGACGATCTAATAATCTCATCGAATCGAAGATTCCAACTTCGTGAAGCTTGTTTAAGTCCATAAATGGACTTCTTAAGCTTACATACCATGCCCGAGGTTTCGCTGGATGTGAAACCTTCCGGCTGTTCCATATAGATTTCTTCATCAAGAAATCCATTTAGAAAAGCCATTTTGACATCCATTTGCCAAATCTCGTAGTCATGATACGCAGCTATAGAAAGCAAAATCCGATAGACTTAAGCATTGCAACCGGTGAAAAAGTTTCATCGTAGTCGACGCCAGGTCGCTAAGTGTAACCTTTTGCTACCAGTCGGGCCTTGTAAGTTTCAACCTTACCGTCAGGCCCGCGCTTCCTCTTGTAAACCCATTTACAACCGATAGGAACAATTCCTTCGGGAAGCGGAATCAAGTCCCAAACTTGATTTTCATGCATTGAGTCTATCTCGGATTTCATGGCACTTTGCCATTTCACGGAGTCGATGTCCAACATCGATTCTCTATAGGTGAAAGGATCTGTCTCTTCAACTAAGAGAACATCCAGACTCTTTTCTTGTATCAAATACAAGCGTTCAGGAGGCTAGATTTCTCCGACCTCGGAGTGTGTGTGTTGAAGGTCCTTCATCTACTTGAACTTCAGGTTCCTCCGTTGGTTCGTTTTTTCAGGTTGGACTTCATCAAGCTCAACCTGTCTATGATCACCACCTTCTGACAAAAATTCTACTTCTAGAAATTTTGCGAAGCGAGCTACGAACACATTTCGATGCTCGGTATTATAGAACAGATATCCCCTCGTGTTCGAGGGATATCCAACAAACCTAAACTTTTTCCCTCGAGGCGAAAGCTTACTTTGCTGAGTTACCCTGACATAAGCAGGACAACCCCAAACCTTAATATAATTAAGATTCGGTCTCCTACCGAACCATATCTGATACGGTGTCGTAGGAACAGCCTTTGAAGGAATCTTATTGAAAAGATGTGCGGCTGTTAAGAGACAGTAGCCCCATAAGTAATAGGGCAAATCTGTGAAACTCAACATTGATCGGACCATATCCAATAAAGTCCGATTTCTCATTTCAGATACACCATTGTGCTGTGGTGTACCTGGAGGAGTATATTGAGCTAGAATCCCATTCTCCTTCATATAATCCATGAACTCACCACTCATATATTCACCGCCTCGATCTGATCGAAGGCATTTAATATATTTACCAGTTTGTTTTTCTACTTCATTTCGGAACTCTTTGAACTTTTCAAAGGTTTCCGATTTATGTCGCATCAAATACACATAACCGTACCGTGATAAATCATCGGTAAAGGTAACGAAGTACGAATAACCACTGTGAGCAGTTTGACTTAGTGGACCACATACATACACAGAATGTACGAGTTCCAGTAAGTTAGTTGTGGGCGGTGTCCAACACCAGAAAATGGGGCTTTGGTCATCTTACCCTGAATACAGGATTCACAAGTTGGATAGGACTCAATGGTAAGATCTGATATCAAACCATTCCTAACCAATTGGGTAAGGAGTTTAACGCCAATGTGACCAAGTCTCATATGCCAAAGTTCAGTATTATTAATTACAGGTAAACTACGTTTATTAACTTCAGTATTTAATATATCTTTTGAAGTTTGCAATGTATAATGACCATGCTGGTTTGGACAACTAAGGATCTGAATATTATTTTATCATATAAATACAAAGAACTATTCTTAATATTAATACAATAGCCTTCTGTATCTAATACAAAAAGTGATATAATATTAGCGACACATCCTGGTACAAAATGACAGTCATATAACAAAAGTGTCCCATTCGGCAATGAGATCTCGCATACTCCCACGGAAACTGCATCCAAAGAGTCTCCACTCCCGAATCGCAACTGCATCTCTCCAGGCTTCAGTTTCCTACTTTCCTTCAGCACCTGCAACGAATTGCAAATGTGAATGGGACAAGCAGAATCTAAAATCCAGTTGGATGTAACGGCTTCACAAGCCAAAGATAAATCAATAACTGGAAAAATAAAAGTACCTGATGTAGAAGCTCTGTCTCTCTCACTTGGGCAATGTAATCAGGACAGTTCCTTTTCCAGTGCCCAACTTTGCCGCAGTGGTGGCATTTGTCTTCAGAAGCCCTTTTGGGCTTTGCAATCTTCGCTTGTTGTTGAGGACCAAAAGCCTTCTTCTTCTTCTTGCCTTTCTTGTTCTTTCCCTTGGACCATCCTTGGGAAGAAGCCGAAAGAGAAGTAGTTCTAGGAGGGCGAGTCTGTACTCCCTTCTTAAGGTCCTCTTCCGCCGTGAGCAACATCCTATGTAGCTCCAGGTAGGTACAGACAGTCCCGTGCATGTTGAAGTATATCACGAACTGGCGAAATGAAGCTGGCAGTGAACCAAGAATGACACTCCTACCGAGAATGTCATTCAAGATGAGATTATGTTGCCTCAATTGATCGATCAAATCGATCATCTGAAGAACATGTGGGCTGACACTCTGCCCCTCATCCAGACGTGCATGGAACAGTTCCATGGCGACTTTGTGAACAATAACTTGTTCCTGGTTCTCAAACGATTGTCTCAATCGCGTCATCATACTATAGGAATCTAACATACCATAGTACTATTGCTTGAGTTTCGGAGACAGTGAACTAAGGATGTATGATTTAACCCTTAAATCATCATCTTTCCAAGTTTCAAAACTTGGCGTTCCTCCTCCGAAGCATCCTCGCCCACTGCAAGGGGCAACGGACCCTCAAGAACATAACCCAGCTTCTCGGAATCGAGGACAATCCTCAAATCCAATTCCCAGTCTGCAAAGTTCTCAGCGCCTTTCAGTTTGATTGCATCAAGCATACGCGCAAACTGATTTGTGGATTGTGCCGCCATCGCCAATCTATCATATATATCACGAAAAACGGTTTGCAGAAATTAAGCAGTTTCATATAATATCAAAAGCATAAACTAGATCATGGATTTTTAATCTAATATGCCCCTCCCACTAAATCATGCAATACTGTAATCCCAAAACATAATACAAATATTTAATGATTAAATTAAATACTAATAGTGAAAAGTGGATCCCGTGAATATATTTCGGCTCACAGCAGAGGCACGGTCTCGCCTACGTATATTCATCAGGTAGACAACTCATTTGTCAATCATTCACTAATGACTCCTAAGTACCCGGTCCTGGCCGTTTCTCGTTGTCGCTGCGAAGGCAGGCCCACAAGGAGACGTACCAAGGTTAAACTCGTCAATGATAAACTCAAGTTACTTACGTAATCCTGACAGCTAGGGCACGTTCAGAATTCTGCTTTCGTTTGAATTTATCTAGTATCTGATATACATCCGGTATAAATAAATCTTTATCGGCTACATCCTCACAGCAGAGGCACGGTCTCGGATGTAGTCACAAAGAGATATTCATAAACCGTATTGACAAGACGGACAATATAACATGCATCAATTACATAATTACATTTAAACCTTATTATAAGGGATTTTCCGCTAAGTGTCATACAACCTAAATCTAACCAGTTTAGATCCTAATAAGCATGCACAAAGTCAAGAAAACATGATTAAACATTGATTCAATGAAGGCTAATCATTTTAAGTGGCCTAGAATCAGACTCGCTCTGATACCATTTTGTAGGGGTTATTTAGGGGGTGAGTCCGGTAACGCAGCGGAAGCGGTGAAAATCCGATTTTCATATTTCAAAATTTTTTCAGACGTCGGAATGGAGGAGTCAGAAATTGATGTCTCGTTGGCTTTAATTCACTCGCTTAGCTTCGGGTTCGCTTGTTGGATCTCTTTTTTAAAACACATCCCCGACCCAAACCCTAATTTAAAACAAATAAATCACAAATCACAAATCAACAAGAACAAGAACCATCCAAAACACACAAAACAAATCACAAACAAAACTAAAGGAACAAAACACAAAACTAAAAGACCAAAAACAAACCAAAAAATAAAACACGTACCAAACCCTTATTCACAAACCACCCCTCACGCCTAAGCAATAATAACCAAAACCCCAAATCACAAAATACTAAGCAACAAACAAACAAAACTCACACATTAAATTAACCTATGCTTCACGCCAACCACCACAACTCCCAAAAAATAATAAAGCCAAACAACCAAATACAAAGCCACCAATCACATTAAACAATTCCATCAACAAAACACAAAAACCCAAACACCACCCATAACTCACGCCCAATAAGCCATGCCTCACGCCCAATAAGCAATGCACCTCACAACCCTCACTCACATTAAACAATTCCTTCACAAACAAAACAAGCCAAAATAACAAATCACAAACCATACACCCATACCTCACACATTTCACCCAATCACAAACAAACACAAACATATTCAACAAACCACCCATGCACCTCACAACCCTCTCCCACGTGAACAAAAAATCACACACAAATAACAAACACACAGCAATGAAAACTAACCATGCAACACTGATAACCACACATGCATAACCTATATTCCCCCTTGCGGTCTCTCACTCTCTCTGAAGAACCATATAAACTCTAAACATTCACGTAGGGGGGACACTGATTCACGCACATATTCATACAGCTCGGGTACAACACATACTGCCTCCATCAACACTCACCTCACGCCATCAGCCTTCATCCATCAGCCCCTCTTTCATGCCCATACACTGCTACATATCCCTCCAGACCACATGTATCCTCCTCTCTCTTCTATCATTCACATAAGCAGCCCCTAACCCTCATGTAACAAGACATTGCCCTAACCAGCCCCTGTCAATGCCTCAAATCCTCATCATCAGCCCTTAAGTATCAAAGCCCATTCGGCAAGCCTTCATCACGTAACAACCCCCTCCAACTCATCCACCAACTTCACACTAATAAACTCAAATAAACATACTCCATCACGTCCATATTCCCAGAACGTAGCAAGCGCCTATCACCCTCATCACCCTCGCAATAACTCACCTTCAAGTTACAAGACAGCCCCTAATCATGCATGAACAAACAGCCACCAAGTCCACTCCCCTACCGACACCTAGCCCTCACTCAACAGCAGTTGACCGTGAGAAACAAGCCAAATAGCCGTGAAAACCAGCTTCATACAGCCCCTTCAACACGCACAGCACGCCCTCACTGACCAACAACTTCACGCGCAAACACTGCCCTTGCATGCAACCCATGTACACGTAAAAATATGCCTGTAACGCATGCAAAATAAACAGACAACAAGCAGCAACCTCACTGACATAACCAAGAATAAATTGACAGCCCTTAACCGACCAAAATAGTCCAGAAAAAGTCTCCAAATTGCACCCTCAAACAGCCCGAAACAGTGACCAAAACACACCTAAAAAATGCCCCATAACTGAACAATAATTGGCACTAAAAATAGTCAAAACCGAGACAGAAAACTGCCCCAAAAACCATCCCAAAATCGGCCCAAAAATAGACTGAAAACTGTAGTGAAAACAGAGAAAACAGCGAATGGAAACCGCAAGTGAAAACGAACAAAACAGTAGAAGCAGTGAACCAACAAAACAGTGAACCAGTAAAAACAGTGGAAACGATAACCTTTCCGGCACCGTGAAATGCACTCCCGAGAGACGACTAAAGATGTTAGACCTGATGGCACCATTTTATTTACTATCCTTTATTTTTAGTTATTTTATTACTTTATTTCACATGAGTATTGTGAATTGGTGCATGATATGATTTCCGGGTGAACGGAACATGTGTTTTCTCTTGCGGTATATCGGATGGAAACTCGGACGTAAATTCCGTAGCCGAATATGAATGGATGGTATTGCGGTTTGCACTCGGGATATAATGCCACGTACCACTTGAGAGACACACCTATTTTGTTTCCTCCAATCTTGTGTTTGAGCATGATTAGTCGTTAGCATGTTAATTATTTAAGTCGTTAGTATGTTATCTATTTCTAAGCATGATTTAGTTGTTAGTATATTGTTTCATTATGCATGATTTAGTTACTTTCTTTCGCATTAGGAATTTAATTTATGTTTACGTTTAGGTTGTTATTTATTTTTCGTGTTTGATAATTCAACATGCTTATGAGATTATTGTGTGTTATCGTATGTTTGCCGTTATGATGACTTACTTTTAAAGCATGATGACTTAGACATAGGATTTATTTTTATGAATGCGAACTAGATTTAGGTTATTCTTGGACATGTATGTTGTGTAGACTTAGTTAAATTATTGCACAAATCCGTTCATTACAAGTGGCATAAGTAAGGGACCATTCCGAACCCAACGGTTTGAGGTCTTCCCTTGCGAGGGGTGAGTGCGGCCTTAAATCATTTTCCCGGTTCACACCGGGTGGCGACTCCATTTTATTCTCCGGTTTAGTCCCCCGCGGGCTACTCTGTACTCCGAACCGGGCCGTGAGCCCGGAACAGCGTCGTCCATTTCTGTGTCCTACAGTCTGTCGACTCAACTGGGGATAGAGAATCAGCCCCGAAATAATGTCTTGTAATGTTTATGATTTGTGCTTTAAATTAACCATGTCTACTGTGGGTTTAGGGAGTTTAATCAAAGGCGTTATTAAAGGTAGGTGATGGTTTACGTCTTCCTTCATTCACTACCTTTCTATAAGGAAAAGCTGCGAAGACACCTAAATAATCATTACCCGTAGCTCATTGTGACAGACTAATTTAGAGGACTTGTTGTTTATTCCTGTCACCAAGGCGATAAGAGCCTAAGAGTCTTGGGTATTTAAGAGAGCTTGCTCCACCCTCTATCTGGGGAATCTGCAATAAGAAATCCATTTGACAGTTAGTCAAATATCGTAACTCGTTGGCACGTACCGTATGGTATAAAAAAGGTGCGCTCACTTGGTCGCTTGAACCCTTGAGTGGGGAGTCCTAGTTGTGGGCAATCCTTCGTCGGCGGGAGCCTTTGTTTACATTACTTTAAACCTACGTGTGAACTATAATTGTACGACCAATAAAAATTATCTCTTTATGTTTGTGTTTAAGGGCCATTGTCATTTGGATTCAGTTGGACTTCTTGTCAAGAGATGTGAACTTGTTGGGCCATTTAAAATGGGATGAGTTCGTGTCCTTTGACAATTGTGTCAAAAGTTTCTAAAATGTCGATGGGCCGTTAGTATTTGGGCCTCTTATCATTTGAAGTTGTTTAGCCATGTTATCGTAAAAGTATAAACTTGTTGGGCCTTTTCTATTGGGACAAGTTTGCACCAAGCGATAGTAAGATTGAATGTTTTAAAATGATAATGGCCAACTTGTATAAACATTTTGATAGACTTGTGTATTTCATGCATTACATGCATATCATGCATACACGCATCATGTTAACCCTGTGTCTTAAAAGCCATCATAGATATCCGTTGGGTTAGAGAAGAAATAAAGATTTGTCAAAAAAAGTTTAGCAAACATGGATAACGGGAAAGGGAAGTCGAGTAACATAAAATTTTACGGCAAGGATAGAAAGACCATTGAGGGGCCTTCAGTAAAGAAAAAAAATTGTTTGTTTTTAGTCCTTGATAGTTAGACATAAGTCCGATGATGAAATTGTTTGCTTTAGGGTAAAACCTTAGAAATGCTAAGTGCGAGATGTACTCTTATCCGATATTTTGAGTAGTTGATCTTGACTAGACTCACGGGCACTTAATTAGAGGATCTTAGCAGTGGAAGCCTGAGTAGTCGGCGATATGACTAGTTGAAGAGATGTCGGATCAGTGAATGACCGTTTGCCTGGATGTCTATTCTAGTTTACTTATGCTACGATATATGATATGGTTCGAAACGAAGAAAAGTCTCTGAAAAGAAAAAGAAAAAATAAACTGCTTATACCGATAAGCGTGAAGCTACCCATGGGCGAGTATTAGGACCACCATGAGGAGAAATGCTACCTTAAATGGTAGGTGTGTCGGAAAAAGAGAAAAAAGAAAAGAAAAGAAAGAGACGAAAGAAATAAAGAAGAAAACCATATCATGTTGAGTACGAAGAAGTAATCACAGAGTATGATCAAGACATCTAGGTTGGTTAGACCCACCGATCCAATTCTCCAAGACAAATTCATCGAGTTGGCTTACTTAAAGATTAAGCTGCGACAGAGCCTTGGCACACACACACACTAGGAGTCTAGTTCAGATCACACACTCAAATGGTCGGATTTGAGTATATTAAGTACTTTGAAGGTTCTTTGGTTTCGACGCGAAGCATCCGTTGAGGACGAAAATATGTTTAGCTATCAGGACTATCTCGTGAGCGGCAATACAGCATGTTGATATACGACATCACATCAGTATCAATCTGGGGGTGAGGCCCACATCAGTATCTGTCCAGGGTAAGGCCAACATCAGTATCAGTTTGGGGGAGAGGCCCACATCAGTATCAATCTGGGGGCGAGGCCCACACCAATATCATTTTTGGGACGAGTCCCAGGGTTGAGGCCCACATCAGTATCGGTATCAGGTTTGGGGATGAGTCTTAGGGTCGAGGCCCAGATCATCAGCAGTTTTGGAATGTCACATCACATGATCTACTTTGGCCAAGTGCAAGCAACGAAGAGCAAAAAGCTAAATCGAGTCTGTGGGTGACTATTCAACCACCCCGCGAATAAGGGATTTATCGAGAACTTAAGCAATAAGACTAAAGGAAACTGAGCAATCACCAAGTGAGAATCGACAAAAAGGAACTAGGAGCAGGCCCAGAGGGCGACCAAAGACTTTTGCAGGAAAATGGCAATCCGAAAATGGAGCACGGTTCAGAAATGTACTATTATCTCATCAGACGCCAAAAATGGCACTCCGAAAATGGAGCATGGTTCTGAAATGGACCACTATCACATAAGACGCCGAAAATGGCACTCCAAAAATGGAGCACTGTTCGGAAATGGACCATTATCACATCAGAAGCCGAAAATGGCACTCTGAAAATGGAGCACGGTTGGGAAATGGACCACTATCACATCAGACGCCGAAAATGGCACTTCGAAAATGGAGCACGGTTCGAAAATTGACCAAGGAAGGCCTAACCCAACGGAATAGGAAATTCATTCATACATGCATGCATACACGTAACGCACCTACATCATTTTTGTGTTTTGTATTGTATTCACAGGTTTCAACGAATAAAAAAAAGAAAACGGAAAATGCAAGCCAACCAGGGAATAACGCTTTCATTTAGAACATTTCGGGAATAAGGCCAAGGGGAATAAAGCCCACCTTCAAAATAATTCGGGAACAAGGCCCAGGGAATAAAGCCTTCATTCAGTACTGTTTGGGGACAAAGCCCACAGTCAACACAGTCAAGGAATAAAGCCCATATCCAGTACAGTTCGGGAATAAAGCCCACATTCAACACAGTTCGGGAACAAGGCCCACAGTCAACATAATTCGGGAACAAGGCCCAGGGAATAAAGCCTTCATTCAGTAAAGTTCGGGAAAAAGGCCCACGTTCAAAATAATTCAGGAACAAGGCCCAGGGAATAAATCCTTCATTCAGTACAGTTCGGGAACAAGACTTAGGGGAAAAAGCCCACTTTCAAAATAATTCGGGAACAAGGCTCATGGAATAAACCCTTTATTCAGTACAGTTCGGGAATAAAGCCCACATTTAACACAGTTCGGGAACAAAGCCCAGGGGAATAAAGCCTACTTTCAAAACAGCTTGGGAATAAAGCCCAGGGGAATAAAGCCCTATCTTAACACAGCTCGGGAATAAAGCCCAGGGGAATAAAGCCCTATCTTAACACATTTCGGGAACAAAGCTTAGGGGAATAAAGCCTTATCTTAACACAGTTCGGGAACAAAGCTCAGGGGAATAAAGCCCTATCTTAACACAGTTCGGGAAGAAAGCCTAGGGAATAAAGCCCTATCTTGACTCAGTTCGGGAAGAAAGTCTAGGGAATAAAGCCCTATCTTAACACAGTTCAGGAAGAAAGCCTAGGGAATAAAGCCCTATCTTGACACAGTTCGGGAAGAAAGACTAAGGGAGAAAGCCATATCTTGACACAGTTCGGGAACAAGGCCCAGGGGAATAAATCCCACTTTCAACACAGCTCGGGAATAAAGCCTAGGGGAATGAAGCCTTATCTTAACATAGTTCGAGAACAAAGCCCAGGGGAATAAAGCTCTCTCTCCACACAGTCCAGGAACCGAGCTCATATCCAATACAGTTTGGGAACAAAGCCCAAAGGTCAAAGCATCTCAGGACAACAAGTAAGTTAACCAACAGCTGGCGAGCCAGGTAAGAAAAAATGCATTGCATAAACTTTGATAGGATTGTCATTGTCACACACTGCACAAATCCTATCAAAGTGAGGGTGACTGTAGGCACTGTATTTTTGCATGTAAGTCCCGATGATGAGCCTCGAACGGAGGCACTACCTTTTAAGTTGCGAAAGTCACGGAGAACGGACGTCGGAAGGGAAGAGTCATAAATTGATGCCTCGTTGGATTCAATTCGCTCGCTTAGCTTCGGGTTCGCTTGTTGGACCTCTGTTTTAAAACACAGCCCCAACCCAAACCCTAATTAAACACAAATAAATCACAAATCACAAATCAACAAGAACAAGAACCATCCAAAACACAGAAAACAAATCACAAACATAACTAAAGGAACAAAACACAAAACTAAAAGACCAAAAACAAACCAACAAATAAAACACATACCAAACCTTAATTAAACACAAATAAATAATCCAAATCAAAAATCCACAAGAACAAGAACCATCCAACAACACACAAAACAAATCACAAACAAAACTAAAGGTATCAAACAAAAAACTAAAAGACCAAAAACAAACCAAAAATAAAACACATACCAAACCCTTATTCACAAACCACCCATCACGCCTAAACAATAATAACCAAAACCCCAAATCATAAAATACTAAGCAACCAACAAAAAAGACTACACATTAAATTAACCCATGCTTCACGCCAACCACCACAACTCCCAAACAATAATAAAGCCAAACAACCAAATACAAAGCCACTAATCGCATTAAATAATTCCATCAACAAAACACAAAAAACCCAAACACCACCCATAACTCACGCCCAATAAGCCATGCCTCACGCCCAATAGCAATGCACCTCACAACCCTCACTCACATTAAACAATTCATTCACAAAAAAAACAAGCCAAAACAACAAATCACAAACCATACACCCATACCTCACACATCTCACCCAATCACAAACAAACACAAACATAATCAACAAACCACCCATGCACCTCACAACCCTCTCCCACGTGAACAACAAATCACACACAAATAACAAACACAAAGCAATGAAAACTACCCATGCAACACCCATAACCACCCATGCATAACCCATATTCCCCCTATGTTATCTCTCACTCTCTCTGAAGAACCATATAAACCCTAAACATTCACGTAGGGGGACACTGATTCACGCACATATTCACACAGCTCAGGTACAACACATACGGCCTCCTTCAACACTCACCCCACGCCATCAGCCTTCATCCATCAGCCCCTCTTTCACGCTCATACACTGTTACATATCCCTCCAGACCACACGTATCCTCCTATATCTTCTCTCATTAACGTCAGCAGCCACTAACCCTCAGTTAACAAGACATCGCCCTAACCAGCCCCTATCAATACCTCAAATCCTCATCATCAACCCTTAAGTTGTTGAGTTCTAATATAGGTCCCAAGATCATGAAATCAAGCATAAAAAACGCATGAATACATCAAAGGAATAAGGCGGAAACATACTCACATAGATCGGTTTTTTGCGAAGAAGAACAAGACCATTTTCCTCCTTGTTGAAGCTCGGTTTGGCCTCCTTGAACAGCAGGGACTGCTCGGTTTTGGGCTGGGTGTGATGGCTCTCCAAGATCGGCCATTGAAGACCTCCATTGAAGCTCCAAGCTTCAAGCTCCACAAAATGGATTCCAAGCTCATAAATTCGTTTGCCTATCACCTATGTATAACCCAAGGTGTGCTAGCACTTCTTCATCTTCCTTGCTTCCCTTTAAATTCGGTCCAACCAGAACTTTTGAAGCAAATCAGCTTAAAGCCGTGAAGGAGAGGGAGAAGAAAAGAGAGGGAAAAGAGAGAATGCGTAAAGGTGGAAAGAGAGAGTAAAAAAAAAGAAAATGTAATTTTGTTTTTATAATTTCCAAAATTAATAAAAAACCAATTACCAATTCTTTTAACTTTACATTAAATGCTAAAGTCAAAAGTAAAAAGCAAAAGTTGCTTTTTCAACTTCTACATCAATCACTCAAATCAAGTGACAACTTGTCACATCACTCAAAGTGACATTTGATTTGACGCTTGATGTGACTTGCGATTTGACGCTTGATTTGACTTGCGTGCCGTACTCGCATTCGAAATGCGAATGTTCTCGCAAACAATCTCGGGCTCGGGTTCGCTAATTCTAAATTAACGAATTTTCTGTTGCGTCGTAATTAAATGATTACGCCTAGCGAAATCACTATTCACGTCGCTAACGAATTAATTCTAAATTAATTCGTTCGCCCGAATTAAAATCTAATTTTAATTCCGCGTCGAAATCCAATTTCGTTTAATATATCAAATATATTAATTTATCGATTAATTCCAAATTAATCGTTCTCTCTCTTTTATTAATATTTTATCCCAGATAAAATATCTCCGTGATTAATCCCAGATTATTTTCTCTCTCTTCTTCTAATTAACCAGATTAATTAAGTGCGAGTTATACGTCATCGGTGAATCTTCAGGAAGCGACCCATGAGATCTCCGGATATGTTGGCAGTAAATACGGTCGTCGGACTATCCGAACACGTAAGTACCTCGTACTACGTTTATACCGATTTACAAGACAAGGTTGGCTTCTAGCAAAGCGCCATGCCTACCCAATTCTCCAGAAATATTCTTACAGGAATATATAGATCTGTATCAAGCGTAGTATATACCGTAGTATTGCGTATATCAGCCCAGTATCAGATAGTCACGTGCTAGGCTGGGGCTGGATAAGTGTTGCCCCGTCCGAAGCACATGTCGGATGTCTGGTAACTAGTCTCTAATCGAATATACATGACCTTGTCATAATATCCCGATGGCCGGCCAGCACTTAAGAGCACTAATACCGTATCATGCGTGACATCATCTCCACTATGACTGGAGTGATACTTCCGTCTTGACATCACACCCAATACACTACGACTCTCTGATAAACCCAGAAGTGGTGTACGCAGAACCGGTTAAAGCCCTGTACCACCAAGACCAAAGTCTACCGATTATCGCAAGTATTAGCGATGTAAGTCTCAGGTTAAGACTATACACACCTACCTTTATTTCGGCCTCCCATAGACACATAGTCATAATACCAATGGATTCCGAGGGGTCTATCCAGAGCGAAGCTGTTTCCCGTACCATCGGTGAAACACGACCTCCTATCGCACTTGCATAAGTATCTGATACTTATATATATGAGAACTATGTCGTTGTGCCCTCACAACGCACACAAGTGCAATACTAGTCTATTCTGCATTATCGATGTCCAGTCTCGATAATACTCCGGCTAGGGATATTTAATGATTAAACCTTCGGGGACTGATACTGTCTCATATCATTCTCAGTCCAGGAACTAATCATAGGGACCCTCTTCATTTATATATCTATGGTGATCTAATCACAAATGATGAGAGTGCAATTTCCTTGTCACATAGTTAATTTGCTACAACAACACAATGATCTGTGCAAATAGTGACGCTATGGGTCATTTTGTCCAACAATCTCCCACTTGGCACATAGCCAGTCACTCAAGTGTCCTACACCCGAACTATGTACGGTTGGCTCAAACTGCTGAGAAATGCATTCGTCAGCGGATTTGCATGATTATTACAATCTTGATGCGATTTATTCGATCATCACATCGCCACGATATATGATCCGAATGAATCAGATGAGTATCTAAGTATGTATCTGGATCGTTAATGAGACCATTCATTCTTTAGCCTGTGCTGACGCCTAGCTCGGCTGCTAACATAACTATATCTAATCTAATTAGATTTGTATCGACCCAAATGACTTCTATTGCTGCTTCAGCTGCAGCAACAACCTGCATTTGTTGTTTATTGGTAACAGTATCTTACTTGGAAGATTTCCAGCTCACTGTACCGTTATGCAAACTATATAGTACCGTTTGCGACTTTTAGTCGTCTTTATCGGTTATAGGAAACTTGCTACAGTGACCCCAGTCACTCCAAGTTCTCCTTCTCCATAGACTAAGACAGCATCCTTAGTTCTCTAAGATACTAACGGATGTTCTTAACATCAATCCAATGACTATCACTCGGATTGGCCTGTTTGTGAATCCATATGCTCAAAGCGTATGATACACCATGTCTCATACATTTTTCAATGTACGGTTTCTAGGAGAGTATTGCGAAAGCCAAGCTTTCGCCGATATTTATTTTATGGGAATATCATTTCCAAGAAATGACGTATTATCATTATTTTATAGGACAGCCACTATCAGTGCGCTCCCATTAACCTCCATATATATACACAAGAATTATTTTCGTTTTGAATTAAATCATACACCATTATGATTATAGCAAACGATAATTCTAAGAACCTAATGCTTGTTATAATCCAATCATGGATCGAATAACTTGCATTATCCAAATGGATTTACCGTGGCAATAGGTAAAAGGTTGAATCGTAATCAACACAATGTTGATAACGATACCTTTCCGTTAAAAGCCTAGCTTTATACGCTGGTATGTTGCCATCCATGTATGTCTTCCTAGAAGACTTTTAAGTACCATTAGGCACAATGCCTTGTGGTACATCAACTAGTATCCAAACTGGTTGAGATACATGGAATCCATTTCGGATTATATGGCACTTTGCCATAATTAGGGAGTTGATATCTTGTATCACTTCCTCATACGTAGTCAGTTGGTATTCCTCAATAAGATTCACATTTTATGAGGTTAGATCAGAAACCCATACCCTAGGTTGTTTTCTGACTCTGTCCGACCTACGCGGTTCTTGTGTATTCGAAGATTAATGGTAATAGTCTCATCCTGGATGAACTATTCATGTTCCATTAAGATTCAGTGCCTTGAACAGTATTACTCTGATTTCCATCGAGTTATACTATCCTCCCACTTACCACTGCATATCGGTATTCCTCTCAGGAAAACCGTATGGTGAGTAACAATCTAATTGTTTCTTGTGAGGTGTATAAGTACAATACTTATGGTATCCCTAGGATAACCTACATTTGGCACTTATCCTATTTGGGTTTTAGTTTGGTATCATCCAAACATATGCCTAGCATACCCAAATTATTAGGAATGAGAAACCCGGTTTCTTTCCCGTTCATATCTAATATGATATCTGTCAAACAGATTATTATGGAACCTTATTCAAAATAAGTTCTTGCACTGTTTAAATCTTATCCGTTGAAGGAAATGGTAGCTCAGAGCGACTCGTGATTAACCTTATTATGTCTAACAAAATTCGGTTAATCCGTTCGGACACACCGTCAAACTGACGTATTCCGGAGGAGTCCTTATTTGAAAGAATACTATACTCTTTCATAAAACTAGAAACTTATTGCTTAAGTATTTTCCATTACAGTCTTACCATGACGGTTTAATACTTTAGCCGATCTATTTGTCTATTTCGTGTCGAAACTCTAAAAGTTTCCGATTTGTGTTTCAAAAGAAACACATAACCATACGCGATGCCACATCCGTACAGGTCACGAAATATTCAAATCCATATCTAGCCTAGCTAGACATGGGCCCACTTGCTTCACTATGAAGTAGGGCTAACAGATCGGCGGCATTTACACTTTTACCAAGTAAATAGTGTTTTAGGCACTTTGCCCAAATAGACTAGATTCGTAGACTTTATTTGAATAGAATCAAATCAGTCCTAGTACCCGCTCTTCAAAAGTGCGGATATACGATTCTTGTTTAGTAGTGTCCCTGACACCTATGCCACAATTAAGTTTCTTAACTGATCAAATCAGTTTGAGCTATTTATTTGTCATGTTATATATTTGAGATATTATTTATATTCAAAATATAAATCCTGTTATTCACATCTAATGTGTTTATCTCAATATCACCTTTATATAATGAAACACTTTAGTATTCTAGAATATAAAGGTACACACTCGCAGCGGGTTATACGCGATATCGAGATAATGTTTCTAGTCAAACTAGCGACATTATAACAGTTTCTAAATTTAAGTACTAACCCGAAGGTAGTTCCTAAATTCAGATATCTACGGTTAAAACAGCGACTTTCGTCCCGTTTCAATTCGCAGATAAATCTCAATTGAAGTCAGTATCCTGTTCAAAATAGATTCTGAACATCAATATATATTTTTATGTACCACACTAAGTATATAAAATCCAATTTTAATACTTGCTGTGAACATAATTATGACAAACATAATGGATTAAGCACTTAAGTTATCATTACATGATCTTCCAAAGATTATGCTCTACTATTTGCTTAACTCCAGGCTTAGGCATAATACGTTATTTTATAAATAAAATAAGTTATTATTTTTCCAGGACCATCCTGAAATTTATTCCCAATTTGAAAAATAAAATCGTTTAAATACATTTTCGCCCAGGATTATGTCTTAAACATTAATCTTTCATTTTTATATCTTGATTCTAATAGTCCAACTATTTAATCAACGATTTGTGGTACAATTTATTATAATGATTATAATAGTCCAACTATATAATCAAATATAATCTAAATTAATTAACCTCAATTACATTGATTACTATAATCCAATTATAAAATCAACTGTAAACTGAAATTAATTAATTCAAATATATTGATTAATATAATCCAATTATATATAATCAAATATAATACAGTCCAACTGTTTATAAAAACAACAATTTAAATATTAGTCCAACTAACATTTAATCTAACGACGAAATAATTTAAATGAGCGCGTATGGCGAGTAATTGAACGAGTATTGCAAATTCAATTCTTGCCTCCCACTATTTTTCGGCGAGCCTCTAACCCTCTGTCGAGTACTCGGGAAACCGTGTTTCCTAGTGGGCTAGGATCCCGTTAAATATCACACAATCTTGACTTGGCCAACAAATTATATGATAATTAACTAGGTAGATCTCGAAGATCAATTGGATCCCATCCAATTCCTAGATCCAGTAGGCGGATATCCAAATCCTAAACATATATCTTATATATGCCAATACATCCAATGTATTACCTAACCTTTTTCCTCTGAATCAACTAAGCCTTGGCTTTGGCACAACAAACCTAGTGATCCCAGTCAAGTGTGACCCATTGACCATGGAAAGCTTCGTAATCAATGTCGATGGACAAGAAGTGGTCTTGACTTTGGCCAACAAACCACAACTTGGACAAGACACCGATATGGAACAAAACTCTCGTGATTCAAACACATCTTCGACGGACAAAGGGATTGACTTTGGCCAACAACCCAATGCCAATCTCGGATCTTGAGTAAGAATCACTCAATGGAAGGAAAACACTTGATATTGAGCGAGGGTTTTCGCGTGCAATTGGCTACCAATTTATTATCTTTATTAAGGTCTCATCCTCATACACCCTTAAACATGCATTCTAACACATAATAAAGCGCATATGAAATAAAATAATAATGATATGCGGATGGATACTTTACATTGATCGTAGATCAAATCGCTCATTTTCTCTCTCCAAAACTAGCACATGTATTTACTTCTACCCGTTACACTACACTTCTAAAGAAACCTCATTTACATTGAGGGGAATAGGTGAGAAGAGAATACAAAGAGTATAGAGGTGATAAGGCTGGACACGCAGGTCCAATTAATAAATCAAATTTATTACAATTTCCAAAATTGTCCCACCCGACTAATATCCATCGGATATACATTATTCATGCATCGCAACCATGTATTCACACAAGCATGTTATCAATCAATCTAATCCAATTAATTAATCTGATAATTAGTGATCATCCAATGTTCAAACAACGATTTGATTTTTGCGTGAGTCAAACTCGTTTTGCGAATAAGTACTCAAAGTACGAATTCTTGAATTAAATTAAACTACATAATTAAATCCAATTTAATACGCATTTAATTCTAATTCACTATTTAATTCCAAATTAAATATTACACTTTTATTAACGAACCTTTACGACTTAAATTCCAAATTTAATCGCAACGGGTCTCAAACCCGATTAACATCTAATTTATTTAATTAAAGTCCAATGGGCTTTTAATTAATTTCTATAAGGCATGGACTTTTGGTCAACTCGGGTCAAACCGAATAACCAAAATCCAATCCGGGAGTTACCCATAAGCCCAGAAATCAATTTTGGCCCATTAGGCCCAATTAAATAATTAAGGTCCATTAAGTCATAATTGGACTTTATGGATGCGGTTTTAGGCCCAATTGGATCCAACCAAATTTGCCTAAACTCAACTTTGTACAACAAAGCTCAAAAGCCCAATCACAACCTTAAAGGCCCAATTTCCAAAATAAGCCCAATTAATTAACTTATAAAATTCTAAATTCCATAATTAATTAACCTAAGTGTATAAACACAATTAACCACCCAATTAATATTTCTAAAACATCAATTAGCATACTTAATCATGCACTTTAACATTAAATAGTGTCAAACACAATTTATTAAAATCAAACCCAATTTACATGCTTTTGTTCTCGGCAATTAGGGGTTTTTCCAATCCGATTCGGTTTCAATCCAATTGAATCCACAATCATCATTTCCCAAATCAATTCAATTCATCCAATGAATTAAAATCAAAAACACAATGAATTTCAAATTCAATTGAATTCGGCCAAGCCACTTTAATTTGGGAAAAATGTTCCAAATCAAAATTCAATCAAATTGAACTTCAAAACAACATTACCCAATTGTTTTAAGTCATCCAATGATCAAACAAACAAAATCACCAAGAAATTTAGGGTTCTTTAATTTCGGCCAACATAAGCAATTTGGGGAAATTTGTTCCAAACACAATTTCAAAAAATTGATCCAATCAATCTTAAATTAAACATACTTTAAGCATTCTCATTCATCCAATTTCACACAAAATATGCTCAAAATCAAGTTTACCAAAATTTGTCACTTTATGCCAACACAAAAAAATTGGGGAAATTTGTTCCAAACACAATTCTTCAAATTGATCCAATCAATCATTAATTCAACAACATTTAAGCATACTTAATCAATCAATTTAATCAAATCATGCTTCAATTGATTTTACCCAATTTGTCATGCCCAAATTTAGGGAAAATTGAATCCAATCCAATTTCATGAAATTGATCATACACAACTTCAATTCAACCTCATTCAAGCATACTTCATCAAACAATTCAACCAAATCATGCCTAAATCGAGTTTACCCAATTTTAACCCTAACTTTTTCATACTTGATCAAAGCTCAAGATACCATTGTTGAGTTCTAATATAGGTCCCAAGATCATGAAATCAAGCATAAAAAACGCATGAATACATCAAAGGAATAAGGCGGAAACATTACTCACATAGATCGGTTTTGTGCGAGAAGAACAAGACCATTTTCCTCCTTGTTGAAGCTAGGTTTGGCCTCCTTGAACAGCAGGGACTGCTCGGTTTTGGGCTGTGATGGCTCCTCCAAGATCGGCCATTGAAGACCTCCATTGAAGCTCCAAGCTTCAAGCTCCAAAAATGGATTCCAAGCTCATAAATTCGTTTGCCTATCACCTATGTATAACCCAAGGTGTGCTAGCACTTCTTCATCTTCCTTGCTTCCCTTTAAATTCGGTCCAACCAGAAACTTTTGAAGCAAATCGTCTTGAAGCCGTGAATGAGAGGGAGAAGAAAAGAGAGGGAAAAGAGAGAATGCGTAAAGGTGGAAAGAGAGAGTAAAAAAAAGAAAATGTAATTTTGTTTTTATAATTTCCAAAATTAATAAAAAACAATTACCAATTCTTTTAACTTTACATTAAATGCTAAAGTCAAAAGTAAAAAAGCAAAAGTTACTTTTTCAACTTCTACATCAATCACTCAAATCAAGTGACAACTTGTCACATCACTCAAAGTGAGATTTGATTTGACGCTTGATGTGACTTGCGATTTGACTCTTGATTGACTTGCGTGCCGTACTCGCATTCGAAATGCGAATGTGCTCGCAAACAATCTCGGGCTCGGGTTCGCTAATTCCAAATTAATGAATTTTCCGTTGCGTCGTAATTAAATGATTACGCCTAGCGAAATCACTATTCACGTCGCTAACGAATTAATTCTAAATTAATTCGTTCGCCCGAATTAAAATCTAATTTTAATTCCGGGTCGAAATCCAATTTCGTTTAATATATCAAATATATTAATTTATCGATTAATTCCAAATTAATCGTTCTCTCTATTTTATTAATATTTTATCCCAGATAAAATATCTCCGTGATTAATCCCAGATTAATTTTCTCTCTCTTCTAATTAATCCCAGATTAATTAAGTGCGAGTTATACGTCATCGGTGAATCTTCGGGAAGCGACCAATGAGATCTCCGGATATGTTGGCAGTAAATACGGTCGTCGGACTATCCGAACACGTAAGTACCTCGTACTACGTTTATACCGATTTACAAGACAAGGTTGGCTTCTAGCAAAGCGCCATGCCTACCCAATTCTCCAGAAATATTCTTACAGGAATATATAGATCTGTATCAAGCGTAGTATACCGTAGTATTGCGTATATCAGCCCAGTATCAGATAGTCACGTGCTAGGGCTGGGGCTGGATAAGTGTCTGCCCCGTCCGAAGCACATGTCGGATGTCTGGTAACTAGTCTCTATAATCGGATATACATGACCTTGTCATAATATCCCGATGGCCGGCCAGCACTTAAGAGCACTAATACCGTATCCTGTTGACATCATCTCCACTATGACTGGAGTGATACTTCCGTCTTGACATCACACCCAATACACTACGACTCTCTGATAAACCCAGAAGAAGTGTGTACGCAGAGACCGGTTAAAGCCCTGTACCACCAAGACCAAAGTCTACCGATTATCGCAAGTATTAGCGATGTAAGTCTCAGGTTAAGACTATACACACCTACCTTGATTTCGGCCTCCCATAGACACATAGTCATAATACCAATGGGATTCCGAGGGGTCTATCCAGAGCGAAGCTGTTTCCCGTACCATCAGTGAAACACGACCTCCTATCGCACTTGCATAAGTATCTGATACTTATATATATGAAACTATGCCGTTGTGCCCTCACAACGCACACAAGTGCAATACTAGCCTATTCCGCATTATCGATGTCCAGTCTCGATAATACTCCGGCTAGGGATATTTAATGATTAAACCTTCGGGGACTGATAGTCTCATATCATTCTCAGTCCAGGAACTAATCATAGGGACCTCTCTTCATTTATATATCTATGGTGATCTAATCAAAATGATGAGAGTGCAATTTCCTTGTCACATAGTAATTTGCTACAACAACACAATGATCTGTGCAAATAGTGACGCTATGGGTCATTTTATCCAACATAAGTATCAACACCCATCGGCAACCTTCATCACGTAACAACCCCCTCTTAACTCCGCCACCAAATTACACCAATAACCCAATCAACACACTACATCACGTCCCTATGCCTGAACGTAGCAAGTCTATCACCCTCCTCACCCTCGCAAAAACTCACCTTCAATTACAAGACATCCCTTAATCATGCATGAACAAACAGCCACCAAGTCCAATCCCTGATCGACACCTAGTCCTCACTCAACAGCAACTGACGTGAGAAACAAGCCAAATAGCTGTGAAAACCAGCTCCACACAGCCCCTTCCAACGCGCACAGCACGCCGTCCCTGACCAGCAACTTCACGCACAAACACTGCCCTTGTATGCAGCCCATGCACACGTAAAAAAAGGCTTGGAACTCATGTAAAATAAACAGCCAACAAGCAGTAACCTCACCGACATAACCAAGCAAAAAAATTGACAGCCCTTAACCGACCAAAAAACAGCCCGAAAAAGTCTCCAAATTGCACCATCAAACAGCCGAAACAGTGACCACAAACAGCTCAAAACAGCCCCATAACTGAACATAATCGGCACCAAAATAGTCAAAACTGAGACAGAAAATGCCCCAAAACCCATCCCAACATCGACCCACAAATAGACTGAAAACTGTAGTGAAAACAGAGAAAATAGCGAGTGAAAACCGCGAGTGAAAACGGAAAAATAGTAGAAACAGGTGAACAGTAAAAAAATTGGAAACGATACCCCTTCCGGCACCGTGAAGCACAACTCCTGGGAGACGACTCAGAGGTTAGACCTGATGGCACCCTTTTATTTACTATCCTTTATTTTTAGTTATTTTATTCTTTATTTCGCATGAGTATGTGAATTGGTCATGATGTGATTTGCGGGTGAACGGTTTGGTTTTCTCTAAGGTCCCAAGAACATTATCGAGCAAGAAACAAGTATGAATACATCAAAGGAAGTTGCGGAATACTCACAATGATCGGTTTGAGCGATGCGAGGAACAACAAAAACTTTTTCTGCCCTCCTTAGACTGCATGAAGCTCACGGCATTTACTGGTTTTGAGCTCCTCCATTTTCGGCAATGGTGATCCCTCCAAGCTCCAAGCTCTGTGTGATTCCATGCTCACAAGTACGGTTCCCTATCACCTTCGTAAGACTCTATTGTGTGCTAGCACTTAGGAATTTTTGCCACAAAAATTCCTTAGCTTCTCCATGCCATTCACGGAAAAACCAGTGAAGAGAAGAAGAAAGAGGCCCTAGGCCGTGAGAGAGAGGGAAGAATGAAAGAGAGAGTGTGATGGTTGTTTAAAAAAATTGTATTAGTTAATTGTTTTCAAAAAACAAATAAACATATACCATTTTTCATTTTTCATTTTCCAAAAAGTCAATTGCAATTAAAGCCACAACCACTCCCATCAATTAATCAAGTGACAAGTTGTCACATCACTCAAAGTGACTAGTGATGAGCGGAAAATATCATATTTACCGCCCCTTTAACTTAATATTTTGTTGTTTTTCTCGGTTTTGATGAACGTTTTGATGTGTTTTTATTTTATTTGTAGATAAATAAAAAAAATAATCGTGTTAGACATTATGACCCATAGCGTCACGTTTTGTAAATGATATTGTATTATTGTACAAAATTAACTATGTGATAATGAAATTGCCTTTTGCCGTTTTGTAATTTATTTACTTTGATATATAAATGGCGAAAGTCCATATGATTAATTCCGTATTGAGATGATATGAGACAGTATCAATACATAAAGGTTTAAATCATTAAATATCCCTAGTCGGAGTATTATCGAGATCGGACATCGATAATGCGGAATAGACTAGTATTGCACTTGTGCATGTTGTGAGGGCACAACGGCATAGTTCTCATATATTTAAGTATAGGATACTTATGCAAGTGCGATAGGAGGTTGTGTTTTACCGATGGAGGCCGCATCAGGGTAGGTGTATATGGTCTTAACCTGAGACTTGCATCGCTAGTACTTGCGACAATAGGTAAACTTTGGTTTTGGTGGTTAGGGGACCTTAACTGGTTCTGTGTTCACCTCTTCTGGGTTTATCAAGAATCGTAGTGCACTGGGTGTGATGTCAAGATGGAAGTGTCACTTCAGACATATGGAGTTGATGATCACGCAGGATACAGAACTAGTGCTCTATAAAAGGTTGCAACCGTCGGGACAATATGACTAGGTCAGTATTGCCCGATTTAAAGAGACTAGTTGCTTGATGTCCGATATATGTTTCGTACGGGGCAGACACATTTCCAGCCCCAGGCCTAACATGTGATCGTCCGATACTGGATCGATGTACGTAATACTACGGTATACTACGCTTGATATAGATCTAATATTCCAGTAAGAATATTTCTGGAGAATTGGGTAGGCATGGCGCTTTGCTAGAAGCCAACCTTATCTTGTAAATCGGTAAAACGTAGTACAAGGTACGTACGTGTTTGGATTATCCAACGACCGTATTTACTGCCAACATATCTGGAGATCTCTTGGGTCGCTTCCTGAAGATTCACCTATGATGTTTGATTCGAACTTTATTAATCTTGGATTAATAACGGAGAAACTTTATCTTGGATAAAATGCCTTATTAGGAGAGAGAGAGAGATCGATTAATTTGGAATTAATCGATAAAATAATATATTCGATATATTATTAAACGAAATTAGATTTCGACGCGGAATTAAAATCGGATTTTAATTCGGGCAAACGAATTAATTTAGAATTAATTTAGCGAACTGAATAGTAATTTCGCAAGGCGTAATTATTTAATTCACGTCGCGACGGAAATTCGTTAATTCGAAATGATGAACCGAGCTCGAAAGTGTTTGCGGACACATTCGTATTTTGAATCGAGTGATATCCGCAAATCACTCGCGATATCTCATTACTTAATACGAATAGATGGTGGATGTATCTAGTCACCTTGGGTGGGATGATACATTGTCTCTAATCTCAAAGTGTGGTAATGATGGCAAATGATGGATTTCATTTTGGAGGGAAAGCCATGCACGGTTTTGAAGGATTTTTTGCATTAAAAAAATTCTATTGGTATTAGATATCATATCACTTTTCATTTCCTTTGTCTCTCACGTTTTTTTGGCATGCAAAAGGAACAAAATTAAAAGTGAAACACTCTCCTCTTCTTTCTCTCTTGCTCACGCCGTGAGCTGCACATACAAGGCAGAAGATTGTTTTCTCATTCTCCATTTTTGCTAGCACAAGCAAGGAATCAAAGGAGGTGATAGGGAAACCACCTTGGAGCTTGGAATACACAAAGCTTGGAGCTTTCAACTCTTTTCTCCTCTTGGCCGAAACTTCAAGGATCTTGGAGCTTCAACCTTTGTTCATCTTTTCATCACAAAAGCTTTGTAAGTATGATTCCGCCATGCTTCAAGTTCATTATATATATTCATTTTGTTGTTGTATTTCATATGCTAATCTTTCCTTGGGACTAATTTTAGTAACCGACAATGGTATCATTGAGCTATGTTTAAGCATGAAATATATTGGTTAAAATTTGGGTAAAATTGATTGAAGCATGTT